>JAMZEH010000008.1:212500-370000 GCA_024699665.1 Ostrea denselamellosa | reverse complement strand
AAATCGAAATTCGCATACTCCTATGAATAAAGTCTGAAATGCGATAAGGAAAATACAAGGAAAAGGTCCTGCTACAAAATACCAACATCTGAAGGTAGGGAATCAAATAATCACAGATAAGAAAAAAATATCTAACAATATAGGGAATACCATTTCTAAAAACTCATCAATAGACACCATGAGCCCAAATTTCATCTCAAACAAGAATACAGAAGAACGGAAAAACTTTAGATTTTACATCTGAAAACAATGAATGTTAGAACGAACCATTTACTTATGATGAATTGCTAGAATCTCTAGAAAAATCGCATGATACATCTGTAGGTCCGGACCAGATCCATTATCAAATCATAAAACACCTTCCTAAACCTACCAAAGAATGTCTTCTGCAAATCTTTAACATGATATGGGAAAGTGGTAATTTTCCATCTTCCTGGTCGCAGGCAACAATTATTCCTGTTACGAAACATGTTAAGGATCACTCAGATCCTAATAATTACAGACCAATAGCCTTAACAAGCTGCGATATATGTAAAACCATGGAACGGATGATCAACGAACGCTTAGTATGGTTTCTTGAGACTAATAACATTTTAACCGATATTCAAATGTGGCTAAAATCGAAGCACAGTCGACCAGTTAGTAAGACTTGAAGCGTGTATTCTAGATGCCTTTGTCAACAAAGAGCATGTCGTCTCTATTTTTTTTCTATTTAGAAAAAACATACGATACCACAAGGAAATACGGTATCTTAAAGCAATATAAGCTGTCAAAATTGTTATTTTGGGGTCCCTAAAATTTAATCGAAATTTTGTAAACATCTACCTTCTAATACCTGATTTTATCGATTAAACTTTTGACATGTTGTATTTTTTGCATTAAATGTAAAAATTGTTCGACAGTTGAAATTAAGTCTTCCCGTACCTTAATTTTTCCGACATTATTTCCGTATGCAATGACCTAAAGTTGAAGTCATTCGGCAAAATCAAATGCGCAAGCGCAATATTTCCGGTAAGCACGAAAGATGTCTGACACCAAAGGTTCGAAGCGAGGGAGAAAGCCAACTTTGACTGATTCGGGACGAAAAAGATATAAAAACATATAACATCGTTAACAATGCCAAAATAATGATGGTAACTAGATTTTATCTCACCTCGCCGTCCATATTTTAATGACCCGGATACAACCCGATCTACCCCGATCAGCATCAGAATCATTCGTGTCAACATCGGTTATCTTCGGGATTCCCGCCGACGATTAATCAGCTGCCGTTGTTAGGGTCAAACGGAATGTCGAGGAATATATTTTTCATCACGTAAAGGTGTGTAAACGATGCACAAGAGAGGAAATTCGATGCAGTTCTTTTTTTTAATCATATCAACGTTCATTTAACCTCTTTTAATGCCGCTATAAAAAATTGCAATTTTGGCAGCTTATGTTGCTTTAAAAGATCTTCATAATGTAGGTCTTAAAGGCCATTTACCAAACTTTATTAAGAAATTTTTAAGTAATAGACATTTCAAAGTTCGCCTAGGGTTTACATTTTCAGACAATTTCGAACAAGAAATGGGCGTGCCACAAGGAAATATTTTATCAGTTACATTATTTAGTAACCGGTCGCGGTAGCTCAGTGGTTAGAGCGGTCGTTTCGTAACCGGAACCCGCTCGTGCCATGGCCGTGTCAAACCTAAGACTCAAAAATCGGTAGTGATTGCTCCTTCGCCAAATACTCGGCATTTAGAAGTGAGAATCACGGGTCTTTCGGATATGACCTTAAAAAACGGAGGTCCCGTGTCACGGTAGGCGTTGACACTTTAAAGAACCCTTACTGTTACGGCCCTGAGCGCTAAGCATAGGTCTAAATTTGTGGTACTTCACCTACAGCTGGTGACGTCTCAATATGAGCGAAAAATTCTCGACGGGACGTAAAACTCTCTCTCTCTCTCTCTCTCTGTGTGTGTGTGTGTGTGTGTGATTTTCTAGAATTTTACAGATTTTATCCAGATAACCGAGATTCGGGGACCGCATCAGTTATATAAAATAACAACAGGTTTTTTTTAAATTACATATACAGTTTACATACTTGTGAAATGCTGAAATATAGATACAGATATATTCTGTCAATGTTTATGGATTAGCTTTATGTACTACACATACACACCACTTATATTTATATAAAGATTTCGAACATTGATCTCGCACTCGTGTAACCCCACCCCATAAACGTCGACATGTAACAATCTACATGTAAAAACCATATTCGTGTTCTTAAGTGGAGGATGACAAGCATGCGTGACTATGTAAATGGGTTAGGGTTAGGGTGATTTAGACACAGGATTACGACCCTACATGTCAATCATTTCTCTGATATGCCGTGCAGTATAAACCATTTCAATCATCCAATGTTGTTAAGATGACGAATACTTGTATGTTCTCAAGAATTCCAGACATCAAAAGGTCCCGCGTTTCTGAACAATTCACTTAGGAAAACCCCGTTTCTATCTATAGTTAAATACTTAAATACATTGGACGTATTTGGTTCAATATATTAATAAACATGTATATAATATATATATTTTCACGTGTTTCATAGTAAATGGTATTAAATAATTGGCTGATTAAATTCAGTATACTCTCAGTACCCACTGTTTAATTAACTTACTACATTATGTTTTGTCAATTACAATCAGCGGTCATTCGTAAAAACAAACACAACAACAAAATCGGAAATAAATCTCGATTACACAGGACCCAACCTTTTAAAGTTTCTTCTGTGAAATATTTTGTGATATCTGTAAGCTCTTTTCGAATTTTTCCATGATTGAAATTCTTTAATATCCCAATGTTCCATCCTTAAATTCAGTGACAAAATCTGACCCCATGACCTTACATTGTACGTCATTTCAAAATTGTGGTCTTTATTTAAAAATTGAAATAACAGAGGATCGTGATATAAATGATGAAATTAGAAGAAAAAAACGCGTCGATCAATTTTCGCTAAAACGCTCTTTGAAATGAACATCACTACCTAGCACGTGCTTAGTGGGCGGGACAGGAATGGCCTCCCGTTCTCCTTCCAGCACCTGGCAATTGATGGAATCTTTTTATTATCGGAGGGACTGTGCTAAACACAAAAGTACATTGATTTTTAAATATACATGCACTGCTGCCGTTACATATACGTTTACTCACGAAGTTAGAGTAACTTTAGATGATAAAATCCTTTCTTTGTTTGTTTGTTTGTTTTGTTTGTTTGTTTTATTTATAGTCGCCTGAGCAATTTTTCAGCTATAAAATCCTTTCTTAATTTTGATAAGGAATATCTTAGAGTAATGTCCTGTTTGAGATATATAGTGTATAAAGGTGTGTTTTATTGTTCAAGCAGATCTGATGCCTAAATTTACAGCACTGTTACATATATTGTGGTAAGTAAATAAAAACAACCAAAAAAAATTTTTAAAAATAACTAAAAACAAAAAGAACAAAAAAAAAAAAAACAAAACAAAAAAAACAAAACAAAACAAACAAAAAACAAAAAAACACACCACCCCCCTAAAAAAAACAATACAACTATATATCTCTCTATATCTCTATCATCTATCTATCTATATTAACTTGCGACATTATATTTTTTTTTCATCAGTATTTATTAAAAGAAAAGTAACATCACAGAAAGCAGTTGGATTTCATAACAACAGAGTATTATGTTTAACATATACAAATTAAAAATAATGACATGTACAATGAGTGATATATCTATAGAGATAATAAGGTACACTCTGGTCTCTATGCATCAAACAAAGTGAGTAATTTTCTGACAGAGTCTTTGATTAATTCTAGGGTCCTATAGACTCTGATACAGTACCGCGCACAAACACCAATACACAACAGAAGTCCTCTTGCGTTCATTGCCTGGTGTGAGTACGAAGTTCCACTCAATGTCCACGACACGAAACTGTCACAGTTATTATGGAAGACAGAATATTGCCTCTCCCCCAGCCGTCTCTTTGCCCGCTTCACGGCCTCGCACTTTTGGCTGAGTGTTTGTGGGTAGTTCTCGGCAGTCACTAAGAACACCCCAGAATCAAAATCAAGTGTGTCCTCGTCATCTTTAACAACCACCGTTTCTTGAATTATTTCGGCCACTCCTTTTAACAAAATAATGTTAGAAATCCTTTTCGGAGCATAGTGAAGAATTGACAGTCTATTGTCGGTGGCATCAGTTACAAGGAAATGATGGTTGTAACTGTAGTCAAATTTCCAACACAGACAATGGATAGCACGCTCTCTGTATACTCGTATATGAGAAGCAGGACCAATGTCACCCCTCCGCACCAATTTCACTAATTTTGATGCATCTTCTATTCGTTTTTCAACGCACTTCAACACACATTGTGAATCTTCAGTTTCCTTCAAATAATCGCATGTGGTGAGCATGATGAGAATTTTTACATGTTACAATATGTTACAATTAGTGTATAGTAATATTTTGATGGCAGAACAGTTACAAAAATGACCAAAATGTAAATACACGCGCTCTTTTATAGTTCTCAAATTATTGTTGAATTGGTTTTTCCCTTTTGCAGGAGGCGGAGCCTATGACGGCCTTGATATTGAGATTTAAAGTAATGTTGTGACGGTATATACATTTCACACACACACTGTTAACGATAGATTTTTTTCCCCGCAGATTGTATGCGATGACGACAATCAGTGAAGAATACCGTACACATACAAGCTTTGCACAAATGCGCTCTCTAGCGGTGTGATGTCGGCGTTACCTGTACAGCTGTCCTTCAATGGTACATATAGGCTACTGAGATATAAACAGGAAAATGCTAATGAGAAATGGACAATAAAATTACTAGCTGTGTATGATTCATATTGTAGGCACGTTTGTTCCTTTGGTGTGAAGACAGCATTAATTAAGCAATTAATGTTGATGAAGGAGACCAGAAATGATACCGCGTACTGTATCTGGAATTTTAATGACATTCAGATGAATTAACATACTATTCTAACGTATTCTTAGCGACTTAGTTAATAACATTAAAGTGGCATCTTATGCTCTACACACCTCAAATATCTACAGACCTTGTAAAGGTTAACCCAGCTGCATGTGTCTGAATTTATAAAATTAACAGCATATGTTTTGTAACACTGATTCTCTACATCTTATTTTCTTTTGTTCTAACATAGCACTCTAATTTTGTAGCAGTACATGTCCCGATATTTTACACGCTGCGCCATCATTTGCCATTGTTTCTCATTACAGTATACGACAGGGGATGCTTACTCCTCCTAGGCATCCCACCGCTGGTATGTCCAGGGCTCCGTGTTTGCCCTACTCTTAATTTGATATTCTTTATAGGAGTTATGGGATTGCATTGAATTCGTTATCTTCACTTTTTTAAATATACTTATAACAATGATACTTTCACATCAGGTTGTACGTAGAAGTTGTGCAATAACAGAATGTTGATGGTTCATTGATCCACAATCTAAATCATTCATATGGGAATGATTCATGAGAAAAATGAGTTAGTAAAAAGTAAAGCACACTGTTTTCTCTTACATTCTGTATTATTACTGTATAATTGTCCAATAATTTATCATTCTAGACAACTTCATGGTTTGTTTTATTTCTCAATGATTTACGGTAATCTGATAAAAATAGTTAATATTAATATATAAAATCGATATAATATATTGGTTTCCGGGGGTAAATATAGCATTTGAAAATTGGACAGATATCATGAACTACCTGTATTTAGATTGTATAGTAATAATAGGATTGATGTAACGAAGTACCTGTATTTAGAGTGCCTAGTATTTATAGGACAGGTAAAATGAATTACCTTTATTTCGATTGCACAGTAATTATAAAATAGGTATAATGACTGATTGATTGTTTGTTGTTTTCCGCCACACTCAACAATTTTTTTCAGTTATCTGGTGGCGTCCAGTTTTTATTGGTGGAGGAGAGAACCCTGATGCAATGTACAAAGGAAGAGAAGTACGTGTATTTAGATTGTACAGTAATTATAGGATAGGTATAATGAAGTACGTGTATTTAGATTGTACAGTAAGTATAGGATAGGTATAATGAAGTACGTGTATTTAGATTGTACGGTAATTATAGGATAGGTATAATGAAGTACGTGTATCTAGATTGTACAGTAAGTATAGGATAGGTATAATGAAGTACGTGTATGAAGATTGTACAGTAATTATAGGATAGGTATAATGAAGTACGTGTATGAAGATTGTACAGTAATTATAGGATAGGTATAATGAAGTACGTGTATGAAGATTGTACAGTAATTATAGGATAGGTATAATGAGTACGTGTATCTAGATTGTATGGTAACTATAGGATAGGTATAATGAAGTACGTGTATGAAGATTGTACAGTAATTATAGGATAGGTATAATGAAGTACGTGTATGTAGATTGTACAGTAATTATAGGATAGGTATAATGAAGTACGTGTATGAAGATTGTAAAGTAATTATAGGATAGGTATAATGAAGTACCTGTATTTAGATTGTACAGTAATTATAGGATAGGTATAATGAAGTACGTGTTAGATTGTACAGTAATTATAGGATAGGTATAATGAGTACGTGTATGTAGATTGTACAGTAAGTATAGGATAGGTATAATGAAGTACGTGGTATCTAGATTTTACAGTAATTACAGGATAGGTATAATGAGTACGTGTATGAAGATTGTACAGTAATTATAGGATAGGTATAATGAGTACGTGTATGAAGATTGTACAGTAATTATAGGATAGGTATAATGAAGTACGTGTATGAAGATTGTACAGTAATTATAGGATAGGTATAATGAGTACGTGTATGTAGATTGTACAGTAAGTATAGGATAGGTATAATGAAGTACGTGTATGTAGATTGTACAGTAATTATAGGATAGGTATAATGAGTACGTGTATGAAGATTGTACAGTAATTATAGGATAGGTATAATGAGTACGTGTATGAAGATTGTACAGTAATTATAGGATAGGTATAATGAAGTACGTGTATGAAGATTGTACAGTAATTATAGGATATGTATAATGAGTACGTGTATGTAGATTGTACAGATTGTGCTGCATTTATTGTGTGAAAGTTTATCGTAAAAATAAACGAACATAGCATCTTATTCATAAAGTACGAAAGGTTCCAAGATTTCAACTGAGAGTAAGTACTGCAATTCACAACGTTTATTTTCTGTTCTTTCTTTTCCCCCATTAATTTGAATAGCAGAGTGACCTTGATTTAAATGAATTAGAAATATTTTTGTCGGTATTTTTTCTTTGGCAAGCCCAGACACCTGTATGCACCCTACAGAGCATATGCAAGAGACCGAATTCATTTGCACCAAATTTTGTTGATTGATTTCATACACGATCTAAAAAAAGGCTGTGAAGGTGGAATCTTTAAATAAAGGTGAAATCTTATCCTGTCGTAAATGTGAACCCGATTCATTCTGGGTGGTTTTGATTACATCGTCACCTATTATTTTCATACTACAACTTTTTCATCTTTTAAATCTTTCTTTGACAGGAAGTAAAAATAAACGGCAATGTTTCACGACTTTTGTCCGGGTCGAACGCACCTTCACGTTCTCCGATGTATCCATTGCTGACAGGAGAAGCTAATTGTGTTTCCGAGTATTATACACATTCTTCTCCTCCGAATGAGTCAGGTCCTTGACAGCAATTATTTATGCGTAATTTTGATAAAAAGGGAAGTCGGGTTTCTATCAATCAGGATATAAATACCCGTGATTGGTCGACATCTTAAAGGAAACATACTGCTGTAAAAAATCTAGAGATTATAACCTCGGAAAGGATGCCCAAGAATCCATCATAATAACATTAAAAGAATAAGAAATTCCTTAAGAATTCCATGCATCATAAATACAGAACAGATCTTTAAAATTTCTAGAATCAGTTGCGATGGCTATACATTTGTTGACAGGATTCAAGGGCAATATGTGTTTTGTCCCCCTCCCTAATGACATCCGGTCAGGAGGGCATACTACTTGTAAAGTCTGATATTTTGTGACTTTGTGTGTGTATAATGAAACAACTGTAAAAAACGACATTCTTTTGGCTGCAAGCTTTATATCTAAAATGTCTGTTTATCTTATTTCATAATGAAATACATTGTAACAAATGATTGCCTTTTTCATACAGGAACGTATTACACGTACAGGTACTGGCTGGTTCCCCAGTCCTACTTATTTTCACGAATGAATGAAATATTGTCTAAACTGAAATTTATTGCATTTAGTATTGAAGTAATATAATGCATGGAGGTATGATTGATTGATTGTTTGTTTTACGTCTCTTCGAGAATTTTTCACTCGTATTGAGAGGTCATCAGCTGTAGGTGAACTACCACAAATTTAGACCTATGCTTAGCGCTCAAGGCCGTAGTAGTGAGGGTTCTTTAACGTGCCAACGTCTGCCACAACCTTCATTTTGAAGGTTATATCCGATAGAAGTGTTTTCCGAGATTTTTGCGAAGAAACCATCACTATCTATATTTGCGTCTTAGGTTGGACGCGGTCATGACACGAACGGGGCTCGAACTCACAACCTCCCGGTATCGAAACAAAAGGTATGAACTGCGACGCTTTTCGCCGGTAGTATTTATAGGACAGGTAAAATGAATTACCTTTATTTCGATTGTACAGTAATTATAAGATAGGTATAATGATTGATTGGTTGTTGTTTTCCGCCACAGTCAACAATTTTTCAGTTATCTGGTGGCGTCCAGTTTTTATTGGTGGAGGAGAGAATCCTGATACAATGTACCCGGGAAGAGACCACCGGCTTTCCGAAAGTAAACTGGCAAACTTTCTCACATATATCGGCGCGAGCGAGATTCCAGCCCTCGCTGACTGGAGGTGAGAGGCCTTGTGATTTTGAGCGCGATGCTCTAACCAATTCAATTCGAACGTTAGCTACAGCGTCCATACATTTGTGAATTTTATTAACATACTTTTCTAATATACTTTGCATTTTTAGGTAGGGTACCCTTTCTAAATCACGATGCTAAAACAATTAATGTAATTGATTTCTAACATTGCCTTCATTAACTACACTTGCTACCAACAAACTTTTATAAAATGATGTAACTGAAAACTAAAATTATGTTTGTAAAAGTAAAATGAATACAATTTACTGTATGGAATTTTCATTTCTTCCCATGGTTTCTCAAACAAGTCCAAAACAATGGGGATGACTTGTATAAAGTTATATAGGGAGTGTTTCAACTTTTGAACATCATATAAAATCTGCAAGTCCATCATTTTGTGCTATGAATATCAAATTCCAATCTAAGCCAGTTATAAGTTTGCTGACGTTCCCATTGTTCAACTGTCCTTCATTTATCATTAATAAAACAAAAGATTTACATTAAGCAACACGATGAAAATATGCTCCACGTGTTCTTCGGGTGGAAAAATGCGGATTTTTAGTTAAGGGGAATCCCCGTGTAAAGTGAAGACTGACGTATAAGTGGGAGTGATTTTGATTTGATGCCAAGGACTTTAAAGGTGTGAATGAATGAGCTACCGGCATGCGAAAGCACTCAAGCGAATCAAACATTGATTTAATCGATGAAGTTCGTAAACATAGTATATGATCTCCCCGATAGTAATATAAATCTTAACTTCTTTTTAGACCAAGTTGTTTGAGAAAAATCAGAAGTTCCTTGTATCTGATGCAGAAATACTTTCTGAAGAGACTCAATGTGCTTTAGAAGTTGCATCCCCCCCCCCCGTCGTTTCAAAGTAATAATAGTCACGAGTATTGTGTATTACACACGTAATTTATTTCCTACTTAACAATAAGTATTCTGTGGGTTAATATAACACACTGTACACGTATAGAACATTGAGAATTGTGTAATAATTTTACTATATCAAATTTTCGTGGTGCTCAGAAGAGTGATTTTCATTCGTTTTCATCATTTGGAAACAGATGGTATTTGTTTACCAATAAAAACAAAAAACCAAACAAAAAAACAACAACAACGAAAAAAAAAGAAAAAAAACCATCCTTAAAAAAAAGCCACGTACCACGTATGGATAGGCAATATTAGAGTTTATTAAAATACCATAACAGTAACTTTAATGGCAAGGTTTGTTTTGTATTAGTTATACAAGTGCCAGAAATTTAATAATTCACGGAAGCACTTAACATTGTCTGTTCGATGTGTTTTTTATTCAGTAAATGTTGATAAACCAGTGAGACTGAATCTAGAGTAGTTCACAGCACTTTCCCACAGACAATGTACACGATCTGTTTAAATATTCATAAATTCGCCTTAAAGTATTTTTCTTCGTACTTTGAGTTCGGACACGACACATGTCTCTATTTTTCAGCCACCTATTACACAGTTTTTTCCATGACTAAGACAAGAGTTGTGATTGTAACTTCCGGGTTTCAAACTTTGGATCCTTATTGCGAGGTGATGTGTTTATTTCTCGGGAGATAAAAACAGGTGATAATCTAAATTTAACGATTTCACCCGCGGCCTTCATCACTCATACCAAATGTTTCAAAAAGCATTACTTTTCGAAATGAATTTACTTGTAACTAAGTAAATAAGGAAGTGATTTTTTATCATCGTGAACATGTGCAATATATGTACAAATATCTTTTTTAAAAATATAACTATCGATTAATTAAGTAAAGATACTTAACTTATTTATACTTAATTTCCATTCTTTATACTTAAATTTTATACTTTACATTTAATTTTTATACTTAATTTTTTTAATGAAGATACCGGAGAGCACGTGTACCTGGATGAACTGCAACGCCTTACGACACCATATTCATAACGCGCTTTAGCTCCTCGTATGCTGGCGTGAAGCGTTGCAGTTCATAACCTCATGTATTTCCATCAATGTAATTCATTTATTTAAATATAATAATAAAATCGATCGTCATTGCAACTGGAATTTTTGCAGCACTATCCCCCCCCCTTCTGGTTTTGCAGAAGTTTCTCTCTCTCTCGTTTTGTAGGACTCTCTCTCTCTCTCTCTTTCTCTCTCTCTCTCTCTCTCTCTCTCTCTCTCTGGTTCCGCTTAGTCCGCCTTAACAGGATGCAATCCTCCAAGCACACTCTTATAAATTTATTAGAAATTTCCCTTACAAAGTAAGGCTTTCACAGGTGTTCTACGGACTTAAATAGGTACTATTTTTAATGATTCACATTTCACATTATTTGTACTGTTGAAAAATAATTATTATCCTGCTGTTTTGTTACGTTTGTCATAACTGTCATATTATGATTGATTGTTTATTGTTTACCGTCCCTCTTGAGAATCTTTCTCTCATATGGAAACGTCACCATTGCCGGTGAAGGGCTGCAAAATTTAAGCCTATGCTCGGCGCTTACGGCCTTTGAGCAGGGAGGGATCTTTAACGTGCCACACCTGCTGTGAAACGGGGCGTCGGTTTTTGCGGTCTCATCCGAAGGACCGCCTCATTTAGCCACCTCTTACGATAAGTAAGTAAGAGGTACTGGGGATCTATTCTAACCCGGATCCCCACGGGGTCATGCAAATAATGTTAAAAGTTACAATCATAGTAACATCAGTGATGATAACAAACAGTGATCAATCTCACACAGATACAGCTAATCACACACACACACACACACACACACACACAGCCACAGCTAATCACACACACACAGCTAATCACACACACCCACAGCCACAGCTAATCACACACACACACAGCCACAGCTAATCACACACACACACACACCCACAGCTAATCACACACACACACACACATATACAGCTAATCACACACACACACCCACAGCTAATCAATCACACACACACACACAGCCACAGCTAATCACACACACACACACAGAGCTAATCACACACACACACAGCCACAGCTAATCACACACACACACACACACACACACACACACACACACACACACACACACACACACACACACACACACACACAGTTAATCACACACACACACATATAATCACACACACAGAGATACAGTTAATCACACACACACACACACACAGCCACAGCTAATCACACACACACACACACACACAGAGATAATCACACACACACACAGCTAATCACACCCACCCACACAGCCACAGCTAATCACACACACACACACACACACACAGCCACAGCTAATCACACACAGATACAGCTAATCACACACACACACAGAGCCACACACACACAGAGATACAGCTAATCACACACACACACACAGATACAGCTAATCACACACACACACACACACAGATAATCACACACACACACAGCTAATCACACCCACCCACACAGCCACAGCTAATCACACACACACACACACACACACACACAGATACAGCTAATCACACACACACACAGAGCCACACACACACACAGATACAGCTAATCACACACACACACACAGATACAGCTAATCACACACACACACACACACACACACAGAGATACAGCTAATCACACACAGATACAGCTAATCACATACACACACACACACACACAGATACAGCTAATCACACACACACACACACAGCCACACACACACAGATACAGCTAATCACACACACATGACGTCAATGATTGCAGATTGTATGAAATTTACTACCTACTCGACAACAGCACACACAGCCACACACACACACACAGATACAGCTAATCACACACACATACACTCACAGACACACACATATACAGCTAATCACACACACATGACGTCAATGATTGCAAATTGTATGAAATTTACTATCTACTCGACAACAGCACACACACACACAGCCACACACACACGTGCGCGCACGTACACACAAATATATGTATATATGTGTGTGTGTGTGTGTGTGTGTGTGGCTGAAGGTCCTAAAGTCGTGCGTTCCCAGTAGTCGTGTGCCATTTTGGTTGTTGTCATTTTCAAGGGATGTGCCTAAATATTACGTCACGAGCCGCTGATTTTCAAAGATAATAAAAAGAGAGCGTTTGTATTTTTACATAAGGTGAAATATGTGAAACGATCAGGTAGGAATGATAAGAATACAATGATACACCCAAAATACCCGCCATTTTGTTAATGCTTTTTCCCATGTTCGTGAAAGTATATGTTAATCATTCAGAACCTGAACTTGTAGACAAACCAAGCACATGGCTAATTAGCATAAATCATTGTGAAGGTCACTATGTATTTCAATTATTTTACAGGCCAAGCATTTTAATTGTTGATTTATAGAAAAGTTGGTAGTCCTTATGCTCTTGGAATGTCGTTCAAAATGTTGGGAATCAGTGTGTAGTCATAAAAGCTAATTCTATTAACGTTTTAGACTTCAAGAAAAAAAAAAGCATATCAAGTTCAGACCATACAATTTAAGTCGACTAATCAATGTTTATTTGGCTGTCAAGTACACGGGCATTAGTGTCCGTAAGGCAGCGAAAAAAGGTCATGTCACAAACTCCTCGTGACCAAAGTTGACATGGTGAAGGTCATTACGCGATGCATTTAGTGTAATGTAATATTTTCTTTCTGTTAACTATATGCAAGTTTAAATACATAAAACGAATGTGATATATTAGAAAGGAACGAGAAACGTTATCAAAATCTAAAATACGATATGTTTAATTCATCTAAAGGTAAAATATACAGAACGGTTAAGATTATCATAGATCTTGGACTTGAAAAACATTTAGAAAAAAATGCCTAACAGATATAGAAATGTTCCTATTAGATTTCGCACCACAAATCACCGCCTTCCTGTCGAGTCTGGCAGATGGATTAGTATGCCAACTAAAGATTGATTGATTATATATTGTTTAACGTCCCGCTCGAGAATTTTTCACTCATATGGAGACGTCACCATTGCCGGTGAAGGGCTGCAAAAAACTGCTATTTATTTAGCTACTTGTTTAAGTTTGTTTTACGTCCCGTCGAGAATTTTTCACTCATATTGAGACGTCACCAGCTGTAGGTGAAGTACCACAAATTTAGACCTATGCTTAGCACTCAGGGCCGTTGCAGTGAGGGTACTTTAACGTTCCAACCTCTACCGTGACACGGGGCCTCCGTTTTTAAGGTCATATTAGGGCTCGAACGCACGACCTCCCGGTTACGAAGCGAACGCTCTAACCACTGAGCTCCCGCGACCGGTACTTGTTTAAGTAAGTGATCCCTTTTTGCAACTTATATTATGTTGAGTGCTTGTTTAAAATTTGCTGCTTTTTTTTAAATATGACATCCATGTTTGTTTTTATTGTGAATCGCTTGATCTTATGCTTTTCTTAACTGTATACTCTTGCATGAAATGTTTCTGTTAATCTATATATATATATATATACATATATATATATATATATGTGTGTGTGTGTGTGTGTGTGTGTGTTATGTGTCTTGTATATATATGCATGTTATGTGTCTTTTAGTCTTTGATATATGTGTTAGTCAGGTAAAATCTGTACAGTGCTTGTATTGATTCGTTTTAATGTGTGTGGAGCAGACTTTAAATGAAATTTACTTATTTTACTAGCAAAAGTTGGATACCCTTAAAAATCTACCAGGGGTAGAACCCACTCCCCTGTTGTTGTTTTTTTGTTTTTTGTTTTGTCCGCGCATATGCTACCCGTTTACCTGCGTTCACCCTAACAGTAACACCTTCATCATACAGTGTATCACTGCTCACAGCTTATATACAAAGGAAACTTCATTATTGACAATTTAATTTTAGTTCGTATACTTCATGGCGGATCGATGTATCGAAGACACCTGTGTAATTTGTCACGATTTTTCAGTTTTAAATGGTTGAATTTGCGTGGCAGCTTATATTTTTAGAAACACGAACAAAATAAAATTGCGTATACTTATAAATGTTAATGTGGACCTTCAGCAACGAAATGACTTCAATTGATTGAAATTATATCCTTGATGAGGAATTAATGAACCCTGAAAATATAGTTTCACACCTACGTCTGCATTTTCAGTTTCCTTTAAGCTGAAAGCTGAACGATCAACCTTCATAACTGTCAAAGTTTACTATTTTTTAATATTAATTGATTGATTGTTGTTTGTTTTACGCCACACTCAACAATTTTTCATTTATCTGGTGGCGTCCAGTTTTTATTGATGGAGGAGAGAACCCAGATACAATGTACCCGGGAAGAGACCACCGACCTTCCGCAAGTAAACTGGTAAACTTATTTTTTAATACACTCTAAACAAGTTATCATACATTGAAGAATAAATTTGTCATTTTAGAGTATAAAAAATATCTCCGTTCTGTATAATGCACTTAGAACACTCTAATACTTCATCAAAATTTGTTGGCAGTTTATAATTTGTTTAGATGCAAAAAGGTCATTTCAGTAATCTCTAACTCTCAAATGCCTACATGGATTTCAACACTTCTTTTGGAATCCAAACTATTTCAGTGATTTTTTTTGTTTTAGTCTCATGAAACTGTCAAAATGTTGTACGGAGTGCCTCCGGATAGCTCCGATAGACATATTACAGGTTGACCTAGGGAGTTCATTGTTAGATTTTTTATGTTGTCTGACAAATGATATGGGAAAAATACGATATGGAAACACACTCTATAATGCGAATTTAAAACGGTGAAAATCAAACCTTGCCAGCATGATTCTAATTCAATGACCATCTTCAGGCCTTATCTTCACCAACAACTTTGCTGTTTTCAGTGTCCATCAATCAATTATAACGTCTGACCTTGACCTCTGATTGTCCTCCGTTACCTGATGAAGACGTATCGCTCAGAGTGGGCGTGACCGGGCAGTGGAGGGTTTAAGGGATGGAGGTGCATCCGGCGCCCTCCAAGCCCTATAAAACCCCGAAGCTTCCGAATACTTCGCCCCCTGTGCCCCCACGACGCCTTCTCCCTGGACCCACGGGGGCCTTAAGGCAGCCCCAGACCCCCTGCTTCATGACGTTGCGCACCCTTTCTTCAATTTCTGGATCCGCCCTCTGACAGTGTATGCTTCTGGACAACTACTACGACCAAAACGTGGTAAATCGTAAGAGAAACGCGGTGTAGTCTTCATATGCCCATAATGATCGGGGTAGGATCTTCATAATCGCGAAAGTCTAAATTTTCGCCACGCCTATTTTATATAAGCGTTATGGGAGCCTGACAAACTAAATACATCGTAAAGTAGTATGAACGTCATGCCATAATCGTACAAAGAGTGTGGACGCATGACGTGAAGTCTTCAGTGGAGGGAGCACATTTTTGGGGGTGGATGGGGGGCTGCAATGTGTGGGTAGGTGGTATACATCAGAGCCAGATTATGTAAAATTATATTTCCCTTTTATCTCAATACCCGTGCTTTACATTGGTGTATATAATAAATTATGACCCTGAATTACATGTAATTTAATCATACTGGTGTAGGTGCACAAAATATGCCCTGAGCAGGTGTCCCATTCTCGTTTCAATTTTCTCTCATTTAGGCTAAATCCGCACCACCCAAACCCATCAAAATAACGTGCAAGACACTGTGGGCAATGAAGAACTCTAGTCTGCTCTTCTTAAAAATCTACCTTTCATATGGGACCATCCACCTTCCCTCTCAGCTACAGACCTTTTCTTAGACCATGTAGATTTTCATCTAAATTTTTCAGCAATGACCACGTGTCTTAGTGTCCAATTTTCACTCATCTATATGCTATGAATGGTGATGCCAACACGTTATATAACATTTTTTTAAGTGATTGATTGGTTTTTTTTACGTCACGTCGAGAATTTTTCACTCATATTGAGACGTCACCAGCTGTAGGTGAAGTATCACAAATCTAGACTTTGCTTATTTCTCAGGGCCGTAGCAGTGAGGGTTCTTTAACGTGTCAACGCCTACCGTGACACGGGGCCTCCGTTTTTAAGGTCATATCCGAAAGACCCGTGAATCTCACTTCTAAATGCCGAGCATTTGGCGAAGGAGCAATCACTACCTATTTTTCGTCTTTTTTATTAAGCACTCGGCTACAATTGACATGTATTTTACATTTCTTCTGCACATTTTTTCACATTTAACATGAAGTATTCCCATATAGATCGGGCCTAGAGTTTGAAGTTCCCTCTGCTATCTGTAAGGCCCTGTTACACATTTGAGCATGTTCAAAACAACCCTGACCACAGTACGATTTTTAGCAATAGTAGACCATCGCCCGACACTCGCACTGCACTCGTGAACATATTCGTAGTTAATCTTCCGACATTTATGAGGTACTCCCTCAACTTCGTAGTACTTGTGACACTGCGCATGTCCTACGAGTCACATCGAGTGTCTTACGAGTCACATCGAGTGTCCTACGAGTCACATCGAATGTCCTACGAGTCACATTGAGTGTTCTACGAGTCACATCGAGTGTCCTACGAGTCACATTGAGTGTTCTACGAGTCACATCGAGTGTCCTACGAGTCACATCAAGTGTCTTACGAGTCACATCGAGTGTCTTACGAGTCACATCGAGTGTCCTACGAGTCACATCGAGTGTCTTACGAGTCACATCGAGTGTCCTACGAGTCACATCGAGTGTCCTACGAGTCACATCGAGTGTCTTACATCGAGTGTCCTACGAGTCACATCGAGTGTCTTACGAGTCACATCGAATGTCCTACGAATCACATCGAGTGTCCTACGAGTCACATCGAGTGTCCTACGAGTTACTGCGAGTATTCCTAGAATAAATAGGAATGTAGTGCGATATGATGTGATGAATACGACATTAAAACATTCGATTGATGGCGAGTACAATACAAGTAATGTGTGACTGAACTACGAGTAGTTGTATCGTACTTGATTCAAAAATAGCACTGTCTGTACAAAAATCTCAAGACAGACCTGGTGAATGATGGCGAATTTTAACTTTGAGCAATTCGCGGGAACTCGTAGTATTGATTGATTGATTGTTTATTGTTTTCCGCCACACTCAACAATTTTTCAGTCATCTGGTAGCGTCCAATTTCTCACATATATCGGCGCAAGCGAGAATCGAACCCGCGCCGACTAGAGGTGAGAGGCCTTGTGATTTGAGCGCAATGCTCTAACCACTCGGCCACAGAGGCACCCCCCCCCGCCCCCTATCCCCCATTCGATAGAATGTACTACAGTCAACTTGAGTATTTACAACACAGTGACATACTTTGAAATTCAAAAACATTACCAGATGTGTCATAAATTTGTTTTACTCTCCGCCAAGAGCAAAATAAACATCCATGTAGGTTTGTTACACTGTGTACAATATCTGATAAACAGTCGTACCCCAAGACTCATATACAAGGTCAAAACATGTAGTCTCTTTACTTCAGTAGTCATCTAGATCAGGTACGATGGTTGTGTTTAGTCACTTTCAGATCTTACTTTTCTAACGTTCAAAATGAAATTTATCAACATATTTTTTTATCCTTATTTATTGATTTTTTAAATTACTGGGTATAAAGAATATATCGTAGTATAAATCGTGACAATGTGACAGGGCCTTAATAGTCGTTATTACAACGCAGCACAGTGAGGAACTTACTCGGGTCATTTTAGCTTCTTTGGGCCTCCGTGGCCGAGTGGTTAGAGCATCGGGCTCAAAATCACAAAACTTCTCACCTCTGTCGGCGCGCGTTCGAATCTCGGCCGCGGCGTTATGTGAGCAGGTTTGCCTGTTTACATGCGGAAGGTCGGTGGTCTCTTCCCAGGTACATTGTATCTGGGTTCTCTGCTCCACCAACAAAAAACTGGACGCCACCAGATAACTGAAAAATTGTTGAGTGTGGCGGAAAGCAATAAATAATCAATCAATCAATCAATTTTAGCTTCTTCACTCCTTCAACGTTCATAACGTACAGGAGGCGTATTACAAGTGTATAATCGGCAATATTGTACAGACATTGTTTTACAGTGTTTTGTTTAGGTCTGTGTAACGTAATATATTGTATATCGTAGCTACAACGCAGTCAATCGGCCGCTGGTCTTCATTTAATCGTAGTGAAAGCCTATCAATAGCGCGTTCGACGTTGAAGCACCGTTGTACGGTCGTAACGATGATCTTAATTTGCCACACTGCTTAGTTTTGACATGGATCCGGTCCAGATCCAATTTTTTAAAGATCGCAATATGATGGGGGTGATCGCCATGGTCTTTGCAAGGTCGTACAATCCTGAAACATTCTAGTTACCATTGCAGGCATGGATCCAGCTTTTTTCATCAGCTAACCGAAGATTCCATCAAAACAGATAACCGGAGATTCCATCAAACCAGATAACCGGAGATTCCATCAAAACAGATAACCGGAGATTCCATCAAAACAGATAACCGGAGATTCCATCAAAACAAATAACCGTAGATTCCATCAAATCAGATAACCGGAGATTCCACCAAACCAGATAACCGGAGATTCCATCAAAACAGATAACCAGAGATCTCATCAAACCAGATAACCGGAGATTCTACCAAACCAGATAACCGGAGATTCCATCAAAACAGATAACCAGAGATCTCATCAAACCAGATAACCAGAGATTCCATAAAAAAAAGATAGAGTTATGTGAGCAAGTTTGCCAGTTTACTTACGGAAGGTCGGTGGTCTCTTCCCGGGTACATTGTATCTGGGTTCTCTCCTCCAACAACAAAACCTGGACGCCACCAGATAACTGAAAAATTGTTGAGTGTGGCGGAAAGCAATAATAATCAATCAATCAATCAATCAAAACAGATAACCAGATATTCCATCAAAACAGATTGATTATATATAGTTTAACGTTCCGCTCGAGAATTTTTCACTCATGGTGACGTCACCATTACCGGTGAAGGGCTGCAAAATTTAGACCTATGCTTGGCGGTTATGGCCTTTGAGCAGGGAGGGATCTTTAAATTTAAAGTGTCACACCTACTCTAACACGCGGCCTCGGAGTTTGCGGTATCATCCGAAGGATTGCCCCATTTAGTCGCCTCTCACGACAAGCTAGGTGTGCTGAGGATCTATTCTAACAACCCGGATCCCCACGGGCTCCACCAAAACAGATAACCAGAGATTTCATCAAATGTAATCAATTTACAATAATTTCCCCCAGAACGCCAGAATGCTCACGCCACATCTGCTAGGCTTCCTTCATGCCATGTGTTGATTTCTTTTCCTTCTAGATAAAAAGAGAATAATTGCTGTTAGTTTATTTTCCAGAATGATACACAATTATAATACACACCTCAAACATAGTTAACACGCATGCGTATTGTATCTTGTAGGAAACAAACTCATACTAGAACAATGTTCTAATGACAGGGAAAGCTGTGCACAAACATCCACACACCAGAAGAAATAAATCAGCGTATCCATGAGTGACAAATTCGGGACGTTAAACAATAAACAACCAACCATTCGAGTCTGTTCTTCCGCTCGCCTGCATGCTCGAGGATGTGCGATTAGACTATTACTTTTCATTACTGGATCTCGTCAATATCGAGGATGAGTAATCTATTATACATAGGGTGTCTGCAAATCGAACAGGGAAAACATTAAATAAACCAATGTTATAGGAATATCAATCATATCTGCATTTTAATGGGTAGAGTCTATTTCATCTTTTCCTTGTACGAGACATTCATACCAATTATTAGGCCGTTCTTTACATACTGATTTTGACTACGGATTATTACAATTACTTCATCAAGATATATGGTTCACGGCGGGTGTGACCAGTCAACAGGAGATGCTTACTCCTCCTATGTACCTGATCCATCCTCAGGTACGTTCAGGCATTCTCTTAATTTATATTCTTTATGGTATTTATAAGATTGTTCAGTGTTCATTATCTTCACCTGCTCATGCACGTAGCTGTGATTGATTGATTATATATTGTTTAACGTCCCGCTCGAGAATCCACTCATATGGAGACGTCACCATTGCCGGTGAAGGGCTGCAAAAATTTAGGCCTATGCTCGGCGCTTATGGCTTTTGTGCAGGGAGGGATCTTTAACTGCCACACCTACTGTGACACGGGACCTCGGTTTTTGCGGTCTCATCCGAAGGACCGCCCTATTTAGTCGCCTCTTACGACAAGCAAGGGATACTGAGGATCTATTCTAACATCCCGGATCCACACGGGGCACGTAGCTGTGTTACAGCATTGCCTGTACATATGAGTTGAGTCGGTGAAATTCAATGAATATAATCATCTGCTATTCAGCTGAAAACGGAAATGCACAATTTAAAGCCACTAGATAAGTGATCAAATTTCAAACACGCTTATGAAATACACGTCGTGAACTATGATCCGCTAAGTAAATGGAGCAATTAGCACGGAGACTGAAACCTTTACCAGCTTTAAAGTAATAAAATGACTGAGACAATCAGGTTGAAAGATCCTTGTACAATATTTAATGCAGCTGTTTAGACAGTTACAGGCAATGATAAAATGTCACCGGAAAGTACACTCACGTGCTTGCAATCTGTAACTTTTTTTTTCAAAAATGATGCAAATGGAGACTGGATTTATATTTACAGAGATAACAGGTAACATGTATACACTTCACTAAATCGAATCTTATTTTTGCCTTCCATTCCTCAGGAATTTCTAGTGCAATGGGTAAAAATTTGCGTGCAGTTATTTAGGGAGGGATACACATCACAACTTCTGAACATCACAGGGAATTTACAAGTTCATTAAACTTAGGGATTTTATAATGGTACTAATACAGCCAAAATATGCAAAGAAATACAGGTCGATTTTTAATTTGCAGCAAGTGTCCTTGAGACAACAAAAGGATGCAAAGTAAATTAGTTCTAGTGAAAGACCTCAAGGCAAACAGGAAGAAAGCTTTGGTACAATGGAGACTGGTAGAAATTTAAACAAAATTGGTATTTTTGCCCAACCTGATTTCAAATATGAATGACGAGACTCTTTAAATACACCACTTGAAAGCAACAATAAACAGTTAACGCCTCGTCTATCACGAGTTCCTATATCAGAGAAAATCCAGCAATATCCTAAATCTTTCGCATACCAAAACAACATATCTAAAATAGACATTACTCAATGTTTCTGGTGACCAGCTGGTCTTGATGACTACTATTGGGCAAATTAAAAAAAAAAGAGAGAAATTATCCACAATTTTCATATTATATCAAATTAGAATCTTTAAAGGTCAAGGAAGAAACAGCGGTTTCAAAAAGTAGCGACACGGGTGATATATCGTACGCAAAGTCGCATTATAGTCCACGCATCAAGAGGGAAAACGTCTCCATATGAGTGAAACATTCTTGAGCGGGACGTTAAACAATATTTAATCAATCAATCAATCAGTAGACTTAATAGATAATATTTAACCCCTAAGTCATGCATAACCTGTTGACTGTTCGTGTGTTTTACATCCCGTCGAGAATTTTACACTCATACTGAGACGTCTCCAGCTGTAGGTGAAGTACCACTAATTTAGAGACCGGTCGCGGTAGCTCAGAGGCTAGAGCGTTCACTTCGTAACCGCCAAATGTTCGGCATTTAGAAGTGAGAATCATGGGTCTTTCGGATATGACCTTAAAAAGGAGGTCCGATATCACGGTAGGCGTTGGCACGTTAAAGAACCCTCACTGCTACGGCCCTGAGCACTAAGAATAGGTCTAAATTTGTGGTACTTCACCTACAGCTGGTAACGTCTCAATATGAGTGAAAAATTCTCGACAGGACGTAAAACAAACAAAGAAACAAACTAACTTAGACGCAAGGACAAGCTAACCCCCTTCCAGTGTCTAATTTTGTTGGACTGTGTCTTCAAATCAGAAAATTTACTTGGAAGTCAACATTAAACAAAATTTTAATATAGCAGATCCTGTAAATTACACCTTTTTTGTCAGCAATACACTCATTATATGTTTTGGAACCTGTCATGACGTCACGAAGTGACGTAATTCGTATGTTTCTGAACCGTTGTACTGAGGACCTATTCTAATTCGGATCCCCACGGGGTGCTGTAATTGAAGTACCACAAATTTAAACCTATAAATGAAGTAGTAGAAGTTTAGACCTATACTTAGCGATCAGGGCCGTAGCAGTGAGGGTTCTTTAACGTGCCAACACCTGCCGCGACACGGGATCCCCGTTTTTAAGGTCATATCCGAAAGACCCGTGATTCTCACTTCAATATGACAAACGTTTGGCGAAGGACCAATCGCTACCTATGCTTAACGTCTTAGGTTTGACGCGGTCTTGGTTCGAGCGGGGCTCGAACTCACGACCTCCCGGTTACGAAGCGAACGCTCTACCACTGAGCTACCGCGACCGGAACAGAAATAAAGTTCTTGTTTTCATTGATAATGCAGGATACTGTTCTTCGTCTCGAAATGTTTGCAATAGAAGCCTCGGCTTTTATATTTCAAAACACTATTTCTTGACCTCCAACATCCAGGAAAAACTTTATTCTTTAAATATGCTATTTTTGTGACAAATATGATCTTCATATGTCTCTTCATTACCAAGTTATAAAAAAGTGGAACTGAACGTCAGATGAAGAGACGGATAAATGTGGCGCTCTCTGTCTACATATACTATCCAAAATTTTTTTGCAGGGGATTGATTGAATGATTGTTTGTTTTACGTCCCGTCGAGCATTTTTCACTCATATTGAGACGTCACCTGCTGTAGGTGAAGTACCACAAATTTAGATTTAGACCTATGCTTAGCGCTCAGGGCCGTTGCAGTGAGGGTTCTTTAACGTGCCCACGCCTACCGTGACACGGTCATACCCGAAAGAGCCGTGATTCTCACTTCTAAATGCCGAACGTTTGGCGAAGGAGCAGTCACTACCTATTTTTCGTCGTAGGTTTGACGCGGCCAAAGCACGAGCGGAGCTCGAACTCACGACCTCCCGGTTACGAAGCGAACGCTCTAACCACTGAGCTACCGCGGGGAGGTAACTGTGGTTTTAAGCAACGTATACATTTTGATAAGTCACGTGAGGGAGAAGCTGCCTTACTCACCAGCCGAAGCTCCTTTATAAGTAGCTTTCTCCTAAAAAAAATGGATGGAAAAGCCTTAGCAATGAATTTAAAATATCTGTACAGATGCTGAAAATAAACTTCATAAAATACAGACATATATAAACGCAGCTATTTTTAGCAAAGGGAAATCCCCAAAACATCTACCTATTTACAAAATTTGTGATGACTCATGGTTGTGACGGCTCACTGTGTACCTCGTGACTCTGATAGTCTTAGCGTGCCAAGTATAGGGACAGAAGCTTCCGTTCTCATAACCCCGCATCAGATTGATGTACAGAATACTTCATGAATTCAGCATTTGCTTTTATATTGTGCAGAAGATAAAACAAATTTTCTATTCACTAGTGTGGAAGACAGTATCTTTTTCTTTTGTAATAAATTAATATTTTATCCTAAAAGGCAAACGATGATTTTGAGAAAGATGATAGATACCTAAGGTGAATCTTGTTATTGGAGTACTTTCTTTTTAAAATATCGCCTATAGAATGTAATGTCACCATCCCAGCGAACGTGTAGTACCAGCTCTCAATTAATACATATGAATTTTTATGTTTTTAATTTAAAATACTGATGATAATAATAATAAGGCTTTTTTTCAAAAACTATTTTTAAGTCAAACTTTTACTGTGAGTTTCTGCATTAGTGTATAAATATCTAATAAAACACGCCTGAAAACTCAGACTTTTAAATACACGATATTTGAACTTTGCAATAAATGAAAATATGAATTCGACATTTTGATTTATTGACAATTTATCTATTAACAATACTCATATTCATTCATGTCGATTCGATATATCCCAGTGAACTCGAAATAAAACACACCACAGAGTCTTCCAGGTTCATGAGTGAAAAGTTCTCAAGCGGGACGTAAAACAACATGCAATCAATCAATCAATTAATCATGACAAAGAAAAGACATCAACTTCTCCGTCGTCAATTTCTCATATTTTTGTAGCAATATTTCATTGTCACCTGCTTATGATATTTATGTCTCTCAATTGATTCCATACGCAAGAGCTTGTTCTGCGTATGGTCAGTTTTTAAATCGAATCAAGCTACTGACAAATAAACTGACGTTACAGGGGTTTCAACGGTTTTGTCTTGCATATTCTGTGGTCGATATGGTGATCTAATTGAAAGCTATCATTGGGTCACTTTGTAAGACGTAAATATAGGTAGTGATTGCTCGTTCGCTAATCCTTCAGAAACGAGATTCACAGGCCTTAAAAACGGAGGACCCGTGTCGCGGCGAGCGTTGGTATGTTATAAAACCATTACTGCTACAGTTCCGAGCCCTACGCATAGGAGAAAATGTCTCGATGGGACGTAAAACAAACATCTGGGTCGAATGCCGTGTGACATTTTTATACCAATTGTTAAAGGCCGTTCTTTACATATTGATTTTGACTACGGATTCCTCCGTTTACCTGATCAAGATTTTGGGTTCACGGTGGGTGTGACCGGTCGAAATGAGATGCTTACTCCCCCTAGACACCTGATCTCACCTCTTGCTTGTTCAGGGGTCCGAGGTTGCTCAATTCTCTAATTTTGTATTCCTTACACTCTTAGGATTTAAGCATCGGGCTCAAAATCACAAAGACTCTCACCTCTGTCGGCGCGTGTTCGAATCTCGGCCGCGGCGTTATGTGAGCAAGTTTGCCAGTTTACTTGCGGAAGGTCAGTGGTCTCTTCCCAGGTACATTGTATCTGGGTTCTCTCCTCCACCAACAAAAACTGGTCGCCACCAGATAACTGAAAAATTGTTGAGTGTGGCGGAAAGCATTAAATAATCAATCAATCAACTCTTAGGATTTATGGGATTGACAGTACGTTATCTTCTCCGTTAACTTTAGATTTTCAGCTTTCCTTTTCTCTTTGAAACAGATGTACTTTGAACTCATTAACCGATATACCACAACAACTTGAGAAAGTGCTTGCTTCCTTTGAAAGTATATTGTACCATAAGATATTGGAACTGAACTCGTCGTAAATTGATTGGACTATTACTTGATTGTTTTTGGAGACACTTTATCTTTCAAAAAAAATTTAATGAGGAATTATATGATTTACTTCCGTAAACTGGAAGAATTCTGCGTAAACATTGACAAAATGACGCACTTACATTGGCCGAGTTTCTGAGACCAATTGCAAGGACAGCAAAAGTAAGAGCTGCTAAGAACGTGTTTATATGAGTATTCGAGACAATTAAGTGTTAATATCGCCATTGTGTACATGATCATAATATATTTGGAATTGGTATGGTTTTTGCTCATAATCAGTCCCACCAAAGCACTAGTACATCAGGCATGATGTTGTTAACGTAATAAGTATTATATAATACACCAAAATAGTGAGAGGGGCCTCCGTGGCCGAGTGGTTACAGCATTGCGCTCAAAATCACAAGGCCTCTCACCTCTAGTCGGCGCGGGTTCGATTCCCGCTCGCGTCGATATATGTGAGAAAGTTTGCCAGTTTACTTTCGGAAGGTAGGTGGTACATTGTATCTGGGTTCTCTCCTCCACCAATAAAAACTGATAACAGATAAACAATTAAACAAACTATAATAGTTATATATATATATATATATATATATATATATATATATATGTGTGTGTGTGTGTGTGTGTGTGGTTTTCATATAAATCAGCTTAAGTGTGTAAAAACACATACATATATTTGCAGTAAAGTTTGGGATGGCACCGGCCATTCAGACCTACACCCTTTTCTTTCTGTGCAAAACAAACTAATGAGAAACATTTCCTGTCCATTTGTGGATTTTGTATCTATTTTTCAATTTAATTCTATTTTTAGATAATAGAGACATAGAATCCACGAACTGACATGAAATGTGCTTGGCACACAAAAAGAAAGAAAAATGGGAGGGGGTGTCTTAGTGTGGGACCAAACTTAGAGAGAGAAAGAGAGAGAGAGAGAGAGAGTTGTTTTTACGTCTTCAGAGATTCCAAAGCAATACACCCATATCCATTTTTCAATGCATCATATGAAGTAAATTTTTCACTTCAATTATCTTCTGATATTTACATTTGTTGCCTTTGATAGCTTTACAAACTGTAAAGATAGCCATTTCCTTATGAATGCATTGCAAATGGAGAACAATACGCGTATAAAAAAAAAAAGAACGACTGCCAATTTCGACGAATAGAATGTAAATAATATTGGGTATAAACTGCAGCACATCAAAAATGAAATTTATGTCTTAAATTTATGCTTCAAGTCTCCATAAGAAAAATTAGCTAAGTGCGCTTTAAATTAAATGTTACTTTTTTCCACGTATCTGAAGGAATACCAAATAATACGTTATATTATCTTTAAAGAGACATTTACACGAGGAATATGATTTAGTTTCCCGTCTTTTATTGTGCAGTTGTGACCTTCAACATAAGTGTCGTTAAGTGGGTTATCGCGCTCAGATCAGGCACGTTATTGTACAGCAAGGTATGTACAATCAAGAAAAAAGAAAAAAAGAGAGATCACACATGAAAACGGGTATCCGGTATTCAATATGTCAGTCTGACAGCTTACAAGGAAACTTAAAACTGGGTTTAGCCGCAGTCTCGCATGAAATGATCGTACAAAAATGAAAAGTAAAAACAGATTGTTATCCGTTCAAAGTAAATGGTAAATGACAAAATATTTAAAGCTTTTAAAATAATTCCCGGTGGTATAAAGGAAATTACGGAATACAGATATAAGGATTGTTATAGGAGATACACTCTGCGCGTGCAAACCAAAACAAGTGGGAAGCTCTTTAGACACACCCATTTAGTACAGACATTAAATCATTTAAATCACCCTAACTAAGGAGTAAAGTTTGAACATTTCATCGTCTCATCACACACACACACACACACATATATATATATCAGATAATGAAATGTTCAGACAACCTTCACTCCTTAGGGTGATATATATATATATATAGTCAAATTTATATTTCCTTTCTTTTGAAGTGAATCATTGTATTTGAAAATAAAATCATAACATTGACGAGTTTACTCATTATTAGAAAGGGGAAAAACAACAACAAAAACAAACTGCGCGCTGATGAATTTGTATGTGCATATATATATGTTATATTTACATACATGCATGTTAAACTCGACATGTCAAGTGTACTTATAAAATACTGAGTGTTTACATACATGAAACTCTAAATGTGTCAAGGTCACTGATGAGTTTTAAAACGATATCATCATTTCCTCAGAACTTCCCAGTTTATAAAAAAAAATCAAATTGTCATACATTATGGTGAATCCTTTATTTTTATAAAGCATTAAATTGCACGTGGACGGGAATCTCCGATGCATAACAAATTCTATAAATAGCACCTTAAAACATCAACACTGTCCCCGTATATTTAAAGCTTTCCATATATCGATTTCAACCAAAACACAATAAAGCTTTGTAACTGAAGGAACTAGTGCAACTTTTCAGAAGTCTAGTGAGTGACCCAGGAATTTATACATGCTTATCAAGACTTATTCCAGAAGATCAGTCTACGACGCGACCTATAACGCCAAACACTGCACCTGTCGTCGAATTAAAGATGCAGACGATATGAAAATGCTGATCGAATATGGCTTCGTAGGACCAGCAAGTCATATCAGAGTCCACAGACCACGGAGTTTCCGCTTCCTGTGGTGGACGTTTGATTACAGTTACAATCACCACTACATGGTCGTCTCCGCCACAACAGACACACTGAAGATCATTCATTATGCACCCAAGAGGATATCCAGCATTCTTCTATTACGAGGGGTAGCTGAAATACGAGAAGAGACTTTAAAGATAGAAAGCAATGACGATACGCTAGATTTCCAGTCTGGTGTGTATCTAATATTTAAAGCTAAGTATCCAAAGACGGTGAAACAAAAACGGCACTGTATAAGGAAAGCTAAGAGAAGACTCGGTGAAAGGCAGTATTCGGTATTCCATAACAACTGTGATTGTTACGTGTCGTGGACACTCAGTGGACAGTCCATCTCCATACAAGCGATGGAGGCCAGGGGACTCTTATTATGTATCGGAGTCCTAGCTTCGTCGTTCATAAGGTTTTACAGAATTACGAAGTATTTCATAGAGAGTGTTGAGAATATTGTCTATTCTATGGGATAATACCGAGACTAGGAACGTTGTTTACTTTGTGTGTTGGTATGTATGGTTTAAATGTAACTCTGTTATGAATGTGAAATTATTAATGATCAGCAAATTCAGTGTATAATCTCCTTAACTCAATGTATTGTTAATGTTATTATCTAAATATGTAATTAAAAAGAAAAAGCAAGAAAATAGTCACTGTTGTTTTAAAAGATTATATCCTGCTGGGAATGTTACAGTTGACCTGTCTTGGTCTGTTTCGTGTGAGATGTCTCAGTTAGAAGAACTGTCTTGGTCTGTTTCGTGTGAGATGTCTCAGTTAGAAGAACTGTCTTGGTCTGTTTCGTGTGAGATGTCTCAGTTATAAGAACTGTCTTGGTCTGTTTCGTGTGAGATGTCTCAGTTAGAAGAACTGTCTTGGTCTGTTTTGTGTGAGATGTCTCAGTTATAAGAACTGTCTCTTGGTCTGTTTTGTGTGAGATGTCTCAGTTATAAGAACTGTCTTGGTCTGTTTTGTGTGAGATGTCTCAGTTAGAAGAACTGTCTTGGTCTGTTTCGTGTGAGATGTCTCAGTTATAAGAACTGTCTTGGTCTGTTTTGTGTGAGATGTCTCAGTTAGAAGAACTGTCTTGGTCTGTTTCGTGTGAGATGTCTCAGTTATAAGAACTGTCTTGGTCTGTTTTGTGTGAGATGTCTCAGTTATAAGAACTGTCTTGGTATGTTTCGTGTGAGATGTCTCAGTTATAAGAACTGCTTGGCTAAATTTTGTGTGAGATGTCTCAGTTATAAGAACTGTCTTGGTCTGTTTCGTGTGAGATGTCTCAGTTATAAGAACTGTCTTGGTATGTTTCGTGTGAGATGTCTCAGTTATAAGAACTGCTTGGCTAAATTTTGTGAGATGTCTCAGTTAGAAGAACTGTCTTGGTCTGTTTCGTGTGAGATGTCTCAGTTATAAGAACTGTCTTGGTCTGTTTTGTGTGAGATGTCTCAGTTATAAGAACTGTCTTGGTATGTTTCGTGTGAGATGTCTCAGTTATAAGAACTGTCTTGGAATGTTTTGTGTGAGATGTCTCAGTTATAAGAACTGTCTTGGTCTGTTTCGTGTGAGATGTCTCAGTTATAAGAACTGTCTTGGACTGTTTCGTGTGAGATGTCTCAGTTATAAGAACTGTCTTGGTCTGTTTCGTGTGAGATGTCTCAGTTAGAAGAACTGTCTTGGTCTGTTTCGTGTGAGATGTCTCAGTTATAAGAACTGTCTTGTTGTGAGATGTCTTAGTTAGAAGAACTGTCTTGGTATGAGATGTCTCTATTAATATAAGAACTGTTTTGAGTGAGATGTCTTAGTTTACTCTCGACTCTATCACAAGACACTGTAACGAGAATGTATGTATGCAAGCTAGATTAAGGCTAGTTTTGAGATCGACGGATGGACGGACGGACCAAACTTAATGTTAATGATGAATCAATATCTAGAAATGATTCGTAAATGGTAAATACAAACCTGTAGTATACGGATTCATAAAACTGATCAGGACGTCGTGGATAAACGGCGAATTTAAAATCCATCCGCTTTTGTGAAAAATAGCGACACACATATATATACAACTGTGAACAAATGATGGTCAGTCTTAATTTGATACGTATATCTAGTGAAAGTTAACAATAATTTAGAGGGCTCTCCGTGGCCGAGTGGTTAGAGCATCGCGCTCAAAATCACAAGGCCCTAACCTCTAGTAGGCGCGGCGGGTTCGATTCTCGCTCGCGCCCATATATGTGAAAAAGTTTGCCAGTTTACTTTCGGAAGGTGGGTGGTCTGTTCCCGGGTACATTGTATCTGGGTTTTCTTTTACACCAATAAAAAACTGGACGCCATCAAATAACTGAAAAATTGTTGAGTGTGGCGGAAAACAACGAACAAATCAATCAATAATTTCACACCTGTTAATTTATTTCGCTTATAGTCCTGCGGGAAGACGCTGCTTATATTTATTTACCATAACACTGGTTTTGAGTATATAAAACACAATATATACAACAAGCTCAGCCCCAAGACTAATTCGCACATTTCTTTAACATAATTGATTACCTTACGATGTGGGAAAGTCAAAATCACGTGGAAAGATGGCGTATTTTTCGCAACCTAAAGTCGTCAATTAATTAACATGTTGCGTAATTTTAAATTGATAATCAACACGAACCATGCCTTTTCAGATTGCAGTACTCATTAATTATCCAGAGGTTAGTGCATCGCTTGTTTACATAACATCCTTAATTAGAGCAAGTAGTGAATATAATCATATTGTTTATTAAATTTAATGTCTATAAAATAGTTGAAGTTACATAAATTGTCAGTATTGCACGTTTGTGTGTTTTATGTTGTTGTTGGGTTTTTTTAGAGGAGGGGGGGGGGGGGGGGGTCCCAGTAATATAGATATATATCATTGTTTACTGTTTGACGTCTGTTCCAGAGGTTTTCACTCATATTGAGAAGTCACCAGCTGTAGGTGAAGTACTACAAAGCTTGACCAATGCTTTGCGCTTACGACCGTGGCAGTGAGGGTTCTTTAGCGTGTCGAAGCCTGCCGCGACACGGGACCTCAGTGTTTAAGGTCAATCCGAAAGACTCATGATTCTCGATTCTAAAACCCCGTGAAGATCCGGGTTGTTAGAATAGATTTTCATCACCTCCTTGCTTGTCGTAAGCGGCGATTAAATGGGACAGTCCTTCGGATGAGGCCGCAAAAAGCGACGCTCCGTGTCACAGCAGGTGTGGCAGGTTAAATATCCCTCCCTGCTCAAAGAACATACGCGCCGAGCATAGGTGAGTGAAAAATTCTGGAGCGGGATGTTAAACTATATATAGTCAATCAATCACATTCACTATTTACATAGAGTAGATTATATAATCAATCAATCAATCGTACTTCTAAATGCTGACCATTTGGTGAAGGAGCATTACTACCAGTTTCCTACCTATGTTTGACGAACTAAAGACTTCCCGGTTATCTTAACCTTTTATTAATGAATATTCATATGTAACTTTGGGTGTTTGAATACTTATCTTAAACAATGCATAAATCTAAATAAATCATTGATTTTACAAAATCTTATGACGTCACACGAGGGTGGAATTACTTGGGCACTTGAGACGACAAGGCGAAACTTTCTATTTGAAGTTCAACAGTTGATAATTCTCCACTAAGCGGGAAAATAAATAAAAGGGACACTTTGATCAGACGTTAATAGTTACGTAGGAGAGGGAGAGGGTCGATGCATGAAAACAGAACGCACAGGGGAGTCGATTCAAGAACATATATTGGAAATGTTTATGAGTTTAAAACTCTACAAGCGTAAGATATACCTATGTTCTAGTGAATTTGACGTTTTTAATCACAGGAACATTTAATCAACTTTTTTTTTTTACTTTAGAAATAATTATTTGCAGACATGACAAGATAGATTTATTGATTGTATATTGTTTTGCGTTTGAGAATTTTTTTCTCATATGGAAACGTCACCAATGCCGGTGAAGGGCTGCAAAATTTAGGCCTATGCTCGGCGCTCAGGGCCTTTGAACAGAGAGGGATCCTTATCGAGTCACACCTGCTGTGATTTGGGACCTCGAATTTTGCGGTCTCTTCAGGTGTGGTACGATAAAGATCCCTCCTTGCTGAAATGCCATAAGCGCCGAGCCTAGTCCTAAATTTTGCAGCCCTTCACCGACAATGGTGATGTCTCCATACGAGTGAAAAATTCACCAGCGGGGCGTAAAACAATATACAATCAATACTTAAAACCGGAGGTACTTGTCGCGCAGGCGTTGGCATGTTAAAAATCTTCAATGCTACGGCCCTGAGAGTTGATTGATTGATTGATTATATATTGTTTAACGTCCAGCTCGAGAATATTTTGCTCACATGGACACGTCACCATTGCCGGTGGAAGGCTGCAAAATTTAGGCCTATACTCGGCACTTATGACCTTTGAATTTACAACTGATGATATCTGAATACGAGTGAAAAGTGGGACGTAAAACAAACAATAAATCAAATCAAGGTTGTGTGATGTATGTGAAACTTTAAGATAGATTATGAAGCTGCGATATGTACCTGATAATTGTTGCATTATGTTCTACTTAAAACAAAGAACATCCTACATTAAAGCCCTTGGACCGGTCGTGGTAGCTCAGTGGTTAGAGCGTTCGCTTCGTAACGTGAGTTCGAGCTATGGCCGCGTCAAACCTAAGACGAAAAATAGGTAGTGATTGCTCCTTCGACAAACGCTCGGCAATTAGAAGTGAGAATCACGGGTCTTTCGGATATGACCTTAAAAACGGAGGTCCCGTATCACGTAGGCGTTGGCACGTTGAAGAACCCTCACTGCTACGGCCCTGAGCGCTAAGCATAGGTCTAAATTTGTGGTACTTCACCTACAGCTGGTGACGTCTCAATATGAGTGAAAAATTCTCCACGGGACGTCAAACAAACAAACAATAAAGCCCTTGATGCAATCCACCATCAAGGACTTCGACTGTGCACAGGAGCTTTTCGAACCTCTCCTGTAGATAGTTTGTATGTTGAGGCAAACGAACCACCTCTAGATCTACGTAGAATAAAACTTATCTTACAATACGTTGTTAAATTAAAAGCTAACACTGACAATCCTGCATTTAACTGCGTTTTCCACCCACAGTTTGACGATTTGTATGAAAAAAACTAAGACGTGTATAAAACCAATTGGTCTCCGTGTCAAAAAACATTTACATGATTCTGACTTACCTATGGACATCATAAAATCTTCATCACGTTCAGAAATACCACCATGGAAATTACTAAAAACCAAAGTTGACACTTCACTTTCTGAATATAAAAAATCTGAAACAAATTCCGCTATTTTCAAACAAAAGTTATCCGAACTAAAACAATCTGAACATTCTACAACTGATATTTATACAGACGGTTCGAAAGATCAAAATAAAGTTGCTGCTGCAGCAGTAATCAATAACAACGTTTTCTCAGCACGACTCCCAAATGAAGCAACAATTTATACCGCTGAAGCAAAGGCTATCCAACTTGCGTTAGAGTACATTAAAATTTCTAAGGAAAAATATTTCACTATATTCTCAGACTCCCTATCTTGTCTACAGTCTATAAGTAATATGAATATTGATCATCCATATATTTTAGACATTTTAAACCAGTATTATCTTCTAACTAAACAAAATAAAATAGTTGAGTTCTGCTGGATTCAAATCAAAACAAAAAGAAGTATACTTACGGTAAATATTATTATTATTACAGGATAGCTTTTTCATTTATTTGTGTGTCCAAAAGTTTTAAGCTATCTTAAATATTCACAAAATATTTTGACTGTTATAATTTTGATTGTATATTATGCACAATTTCGGTTGTATCATGCAACAACAGTTCACTTCTTCACTTAAGTTTTTTTTTTACTGTAAGTTAAAGCCCCATGGGGATCCGGGTTGTTAGAATAGGTCCTCAGTACCCCTTGCTTGTCGTAAGAGGCAACTAAATGGGGCGGTCCTTCGGATGATACCGTAAAAACCCGAGGTCCCGTGTCACAGCAGGTGTGGCAGGTTAAATATCCTTCCCTGCTCAAAGGCCCTAAGTGCCGAGCATGGCTTAAGTTTTACAGCCCTTTAACGGCAATGGTGACGTCTCCATATGAGTGAAAAATTTTCGAGACGTTAAACAATATATAATCAATCAACCAATCATTAAAGCATCAAAGTTACTTACCATAGGCAATGAAAAGAACATCGTATACATTTTATTTATTTTAATTATATTTAAATTTGATGTCCGCTTTTGGAATTCTTTTCAATCGACATCCAGAAAAAGGAGTTAACAAGTAGAACGAACTCAAAGTCCTAAAGACGAACGGGACGATGTGCATGATTCACAAGTCGGACACGACGTCGACAGCGTCTAGGATTGGCACCGTGTATCTTATGTGGGAAAACCCGACCACAGTAGGGTGATTCTGTTCTCTGGTTTGACTAAGAAATCACGTTATGCACTGGACTACTTAGCGCTTGTTTATTCTTGATTTGACTTCCTTATATCAGTCTGCACGCGTACGACCCTTTCGTAAACCATGCTTAAGTAGCAGGGTCAAGTTTATCCCATTCAGGTTTACGTTTCCTTTCCGTTCTAAAATTGTAAACATCATTTGCAGATTTTACTTCAAGTAACTACATACAACTCACATTTTATGGTAGATCATTTTTACCCAAGAGGATTGATTGATTGACTGTTTGTTTTTCGCCACACTCAACAATTTCTCAGTTATCTGGTGGCGTCCAGTTTTTATAGGTGGACGAGGGAACCCAGATACAATGTATTCGGGATGAGACCACCGACCGTCCGAAAGTAAACTGGCAAACTTTCTCACATACATCGGCGCGAGCGGGATACGAACCCGCGCCGACTGGAGGTGAGAGGCCTTGTGATTGTGAGCGCAATGCTTTAACCACTCGGCCACGGTTACCCACAGAGGAATTTTCCTGGATTGAACAGAAATATATGTAGAACAGAGCATGATTCTTGAGCTTGCTACACATGCATTCTGTAAAGGCTGTTCCTTGTCAAGATTTCGTGTGCTAACGTTATTGAAATCGCCCCAAACATTAAAGTCTCGACATACCATTAGGTTGACTGCTGTCTGACGTGTGCCATACCAATTGTCACGCCGTTCTTTCATACTGATTTTAACTACGGATTACTCCGTTTGCCTAATCGAGATAGAGACCTCACGGTGGTTATGACCTGTTAACAGGGGATGCTTACTCCTCCTTCGCAAATGACATCAACTCTGGTGCGTCCAAGGTTCCGTTTTTTGCCATACTCTAATTTTGTATTCTTAATGGGATTTATAAAATTGATCACATTCCATTATCTTCACTTTTCATACCCGGTATATTTCTCTGAAAAATCTAGGTTAGTTGGTAGTATATATTTAGTTACTATACTCAACACCATCATGGCTAACTTTCTATGAAAATATAAGTACACGTTTCGGCAAATATTTGATAGTACTTTTAAATATGAATGCCTAACTGGGTAGCTCAATACGTTTACGTGTCGACTGCTGAGCGGACGCTCTACCAAGTAAGTTACCAAGGCGGTATCAAATATTATACGGAGGAGAAAAAACCCGCTTTTTACTGTCTCATTTCTGAAAAAGACACCTGTTGAAAAAATTCTCTCAAATGTTATAATCAGACTCACCAGGTATTTACGAAAAATTGAAAGTTGTTAAACCTCTATTTCATTTGTAGGGACAATACTAATAATGCCTCATTCCAAATCTGATACTTGAAGTTTGTACTCTCTTGTCCAATGCCGTACTTTATTGATGTTCCATACCCTCTATTTTAATCAAATATGTACAATGTTGCATAATATTACCTGAATATTTACTCAATTTGAAAATAAGTATTGACCATTTCATTCACATTGAGGTAAACAGGTCTATATATAGCGCGTAAATAAATTAAAATTCTGTGGTCTACAGCCGTATACCAATCAGAGCATGTCGAAAATATGCAATGTCCAGAATATTCCTGACGAGCAAGACTACTTGATATTTACGTGCACGGACAGTTAGTGTTTCATGTACCCTGGGAGACTCGGGTATGTATAATATAAAGTCATGGACATTTAAAGTGTCGTTCATCACGAGAATAAATGTAGAGGTGTGACAGAAAACATATAACAAACGTGTTGAGTTCGTTATCTTCAAAGTTCGTTTTTACGAACTCAACAACAATAGTATGTTTATGCAACGCAAAAAAGGGTATATCGATATCACACCATTCAGAAAAGGCTTACAAACTTGACCTAAGTGGTCTCCCAGCTAGGTTTCTTTAAACTGCAAACTAAAAGCCAAATCGTTTTGATCACAAGGTCTCATTGTTGAGGTGTATTCGGTCAAAAGTTAAAAAAGTCGAAACATTTTTGAGTGCATTCGATTTCTATCACAATCAACAGGACGTTTTTGTTTCTTTTCTCGAGCCCATGCACCTGATAACAATGAGACGTGTTTCTTCGCACATCCACAATTTAGTCCGTTCTATTAACTCTAGCCTCTATTTACGAACACGAGACATGTAACACAATGCTATAAATGGTGTTGATCGGTCTATTTGCTCGTCTGTTAAACTCGGTAACGCAAAAAAAAAAGTTGCAAAACTTCATCTTTCTCTCTCATCTATCTTTATCTTTCCCGTGGGGATTCGTGTTTGGCGATATCATTTCAATCAGACTTGCTGCAACTTAATTGTCAGAGGGAATTCAAGCTGCTTGCAAAAATTAAGATTCGAATCAAAATACCCACTTAATCATTAATTTTATTACTGAGTTGGGAGTATATTAATCTCATTAATCATGACCAGTCGAAAATAATAATAAAAAATTATTAAAAATACATTTCTTGATCAATTCTATAATTCTTTCTCCAACGAAGGGTTTATTTATAATTCTCGCAATTCCTGATCAGTGCGCTTATGTAAAGGGAAAAACCCATCTGAAAATAGAAATGCGCATATTTCATAGTCGTATTAATAAACGGTCCGATTCAGTGTTGTAACGTCATAGGTCACCTCATTTGCATTAATTATTCATAGTTAATGGAGCAAGGAAAGATCTATGTGCAGCTAATTGTGCCTAACGTTAATTTATCGTTAAATGAATTTTAACGTTAAATTATTAAGTTAACATGAAATTAACGTTAATCTAACGTTAAATATATGTTTAACGTTAAACGTTTCATATAACATGTAAATCATGAAAAAAAAAATGCAATATTACGAAATTAATGTTAATTTAACGTTAATGAAATAAAGTTAAATTAATGTTAAAACTGATTGACGTGAAACATCTAAAAGTTAAAATGACATTAAATATCTCACATTAACTTTGCATCAATATAGAAATATATGATCAGAATACATACTTTTATTTAGTATTAATTTTTTAACGTAAAATTGTTGTGAAACCAAGTAATTTGAATTCATGCAATGTGAACTTTTCAGCGGGGTAAGTAATATGCAATATGAAATCTATCAATCATTCACAGATAAAGGTTTTGGCAAACATGCTGATCACAATTACTGACTTGTCATATATTGCAAATCATTTATTTATTTATAAACCTAAGTTATGTTTATATTGTTTAAAAGAATTAATGTTTTCGTGTATGCACGATTGATGTAAATGTATTGAAAAATTATTTCCAAACGTAAAGTGATATGCACTTTGGGATTGAAACTATCATTTAATATAGCTTTCGAATTGCGTTACTTCTTGGTATTGAGGTGTGTTACAAGAAGAATGTAAATCATATGAAAATTCCAAACATATAAGACGTCTCCACATGAGCGAAAAATTCTCGAGCAATGTCTCTTAAACAATATATAAACAATCAACCACACATGTGTATATGGGCTTTTAAAAATCGTTGTTCTTGGGCATAAAATTAATTGATTCTTTTAACTAATTTTATTATTATAGCAATTAAGGTATATATGTATATCTTAATCAAAGTTTGTTTGTTTGTTTTACGTCCCGTCGAGAATTTTTCACTCATATTGAGACGTCACCAGCTGTAGGTGAAGTACCACAAATTTAGACATGCTTAGCGCTCAGGGCCGTAGCAGTGAGGGTTCTTTAACGTACCAACGCCTACCGTGACACGGGACCTCCGTTTTTAAGGTCATATCCGAAAGACCCGTGATTCTCACTTCTAAATGCCGAGCGTTTGTCGAAGGAGCAATCACTACCTATTTTTCGTCTTAGGTTTGACGCGGCCATGGCACGAGCGGGGCTCGAACTCACGACCTCCCGGTTACGAAGCGAACGCTCTAACCACTGAGCTACCGCGACCGGTAAATCATTCTGTTATTAATTTTTTAAGATAGAACCACACTAGCGATATGCATTTTGCACTTTCCTTCAGATTTTAACTGTGAAATCAAACTTTGATTTACCGGTCGCGGTAGCTCAGTGGTTAGAGCGTTTGCTTCGTAACCGGGAGGTCGTGAGTTCGAGCCCCGCTCGTGCCATGGCCGCGTTAAACCTAAGACGAAAAATAGGTAGTGATTGCTCCTTCGCCAAACGCTCGGCATTTAGAAGTGAGAATCACGGGTCTTTCGGATATGACCTTAAAAACGGAGGTCCCGTGTCACGGTAGGCGTTGGCACGTTAAAGAACCCTCACTGCTACGGCCATGAGCGCTAAGCATAGGTCTAAATTTGTGACGTCTCGATATGAGTGAAAAATTCTCGACAATATTTAATCAATCATAAGTGTAGTTCATAATGTTCGAGTTCCAGTTCATACTTTCTTCACCATACCATGCGGTACTTTAAGGCGAGAAGGTATAATTTGGAGCTCTTGTAATTTGGGGAGACATTTGTTTTCAATAAAGAAAAGATATACTTCAAACTTAATTTCATTAATTCATCTTTTTCAGAATCAAAGACAACGGATGAAGGTCTGCAGACGCACTATGGAGCACACTCTTATATAATTGATAAAATCATCATAATTTATTTAGGGGGGGGGGGGGGCTCCGTGGCCGAGTGGTTAGAGCATCGGGCTCAAAATCACAAAGCCTCTCACCTCTGTCGGCGCGTGTTCGAATCTCGGTCGCGGCGTTATGTGAGCAAGTTTGCCAGTTTACTTGCGGAAGGTCGGTGGTCTCTTCCCAGGTACATTGTATCTGGGTTCTCTCCTCCACCAACAAAAAGTTTGCCAGTTTACTTGCGGAAGGTCGGTGGTCTCTTCCCAGGTACATTGTATCTGGGTTCTCTCCTCCACCAACAAAAAGTTTGCCAGTTTACTTGCGGAAGGTCGGTGGTCTCTTCCCAGGTACATTGTATCTGGGTTCTCTCCTCCACCAACAAAAACTGGACGCCACCAGATAACTGAAAAATGGTTGAGTGTGGCGGAAAACAATAAATAATCAATCAATCAATCATAATTTATTTGCTTTTTTCATTTTTTGTTCATCATTAGTTGGGTGGATACAGTACATTATGGAGGATGGATGATATACTGTGAATTGCATTTTGAACAAGACGTGAATTTATGTTGTCCTTTAAATATTCAAATGCAACTGTAACTAAAGTCTGGATGGAGATACTTCTAAGTGCAATGTCAACTTTTCAAAGAAGAATAAGTAGGGATTACCAATAATGGATATTTCCGATTCTGCACGAAGAACAACCGCTATATGCATCATAAGAAATTACCGTTAAATTAACGTCAATCGAGCTAACACATGAATTGAATGTTAAATATGCTAACGTTAAATTGACGTTAACTTAACATTAAGATATGAATTTAACGTTATATTAACTTTGACGTTAAATTAACGTTAACTTGATGTTAATTTAACGTTAAAAATTCAACGTTAAATTCATGTATAAGCTTGAGTAACATTAATTTAACGTTAAATTTTAACATTGAACTGATGTTAAGGTAACGTTAATCAAACGTTTGATACAATCGGCTGTGTACGCACGGCGGTCGCAGTAATTGCGGATTTTATCGGCACGACGATTGTGCCGATAACGGAAATTTTCCGCCCGACAAAATTTGAAAACCAGAGCTTAGAATAAGTTAATCATTATGATAGCATTTTACAATATTTTTATATGATTAGTGAACGGTTTAAATAATTCAGAGCATTCCTCCCATCCACTTCTAAGCACAAGAGAGTGATGTTAACTAGACTGCTGAAAATGGATCGACTAATAGTGGGGTATTTTGAGAGGTGGGCACCACCTAGATTCGCTGATTTATTATTGTCCATATTATTTGCTAAAAAGAGTCTGGCTTTAAAATATTTATATGTTATAACTCTGAACTTTGAACTGCTGGTGATTTGTCAAAATTGAAATTTAGAGATTTATATTAAATAACTGTATAGACATCTTGTTTGAATCTCTTTTAAATGTCATAAGCATATAGAATTTATAATCGTACAAATTAATTATATATCTTTAGCCCATGGACAAGTGGAAGAAAATTATGATCGGGAAAACATTCTTGCGGACAAGAGTTCTAGCTGGGAAGACCGTCGTGCGATTAGTGAAAAATATCGACACTATACACATGTCCTCCATTAAACCGTCCAATTCGCCAAATGACAAAAATAATAATAGCCGATAAGTAGTCAGACATTTTTTCTTTTTATAAACGAATATTTTATCGACATTTTTCTAACATTTCACGACTCAGGTTCTAGCCATCTCCATTTTACAGTGATAAGTGAAAAGGGGTTTGAAAGAAGGTGGTACGCTTCGTGTTCACTATTCCACAAGGTGGGCTTTGATTTTTAAGTGATCCTAATACTAATATCTTATTTTCCTATTTTTTTTTAATTCTCCATGCTCAGTAATGTGTTCTAAAAATGTTCTGTAATGTTGTCTCTCGAATAAAGTTTGCTACAGTACACAGAATTGTTGATATTTTATAAATTACAAGACTGTGATAATGCAATTATGTTAAAGAAGCAATGACGAATGGAAGAAGTTGTTCTTTATGTGATGTTCTGTTGTGTGCTCATGAATATAAAACATAAACGGTACCAATTTTGATGCACCAGATGCGCATTTCGACAAATAATGTCTCTTCAGTGATGCTCAAGTTAAAAATGTTGGAAATCCGAAATAAGAACAAACTTGGAAGAGCTGAAGGAACTAAATATACCAAATAGTGTATAGCCAAATCCGGCAAAGGACCAGAGATATGCATGAGGGAGATAATTCTTACAGGGCTCTACATTCACGTTTTTCCCTACTTGTCCATTCGGACATATATTTAGATAAAGATATATACTTGTTCTAACTTGAACTTCACTTGTCCGAATAAATTTCAAAGAAGATCCAATAATGTTGGCCATATTATCAACTTGAAAACTGTATTACTTAAAATATTTTTTTTTTATCTTATTCAATTGATAAAACAGCATAGCACATGAAACAAAATTTTATTTAGACTTCCTCTCTTAAATTGTTTGTTTGTTTTACGTCCCGTCGAGAATTTTTCACTCATATTGAGACGTCACCAGCTGTAGGCCTCTTAAATTAATGACCATGTTTCCTCGATGATGATCTAGAGAATCCAAAGTTTGTAAGACTCATGCCTCTTCACAATATTGAAAGTAGTACCCAGTAAGTGAATACCGATCCCGACCGAATGTGGCTCAATTAGTTGGCATAACCGGTCGCGGTAGCTCAGTGGTAAGAGCGTTCGTTTCGTAACCGGGGTGTCGTGAGTTCGAGCCCCGCTCGTCCCATGGCCGCGTCAACCTAAGACGAAAAATAAGTAGTGATTGCTCTTTCGCTCGTCATTTAGAAGTGAGAATCACGGGTCTTTCGGATATGACCTTAATAACGGAGGTCCCGTGTCACGGTACGCGTTGGCACGTTAAAGAACCCTCACTGCTACGGCCCTGAGCTCTAAGCATAAGTCTAAATTTGTGGTACTTCACCTACAAATGGTGACGTCTCATTATGAGTGAAAATTCTGGACGGAGCGTCAAACAAACAAACAAAATATATTGCAAAAAACTAAACCCCAAAACCCCCCAAAAAACCAAAAAAAAACCCGCTAAGTTGAACATGCTTAGAATCACAGTAAAAATTTGTCAGCTTTCACCATAGTGGGAGGTACTTCGATTTTTTAATATGTTCAAGGTTTCTGAGTAGCGTGCACCTTCAATAAGTTGCAAAAAGAAGTCGAACATGTAAAAATCGCAAAACAAATTTGTCAAATTTGCTCATAATAGGAAGTGCACATCTTCAGTATGTATACAAACACTGTACAGTTTAAATAAAATTGATTGGATATCGTTTGCGTTACAGATTATAAAAAGTATGCACTCATAAGCGTGACGGACGAACGGACGGATGAATTGCAGTGGCTGCTACACCTGCTGTCACCTTCGGTGAAGCAGGTAAAACAGCTCCCTTCCTTAACATTTACAGATAAAAACAGCTCCCTTCTATAACATTTACAGGTAAAAACAGCTCCCTTCTATAACATTTACAGGTAAAAACAGCTCCCTTCCTTAACATTTACACGTAAAAACAGCTCCCTTCCTTAACATTTACACGTAAAAACAGCTCCCTTCCTTAACATTTACACGTAAAAACAGCTCCCTTCTATAACATTTACACGTAAAAACAGCTCCCTTCCTTAACATTTACACGTAAAAACAGCTCCCTTCTATAATATTTACAGGTAAAAACAGCTCCCTTCCTTAACATTTACAGGTATGATACCTTCCTTAACATTTACAGGTATGATACCTTCCTTAACATTTACAGGTATGTTACCTTTCTTAACATTTACAGGTATGATACCTTCCTTAACATTTACAGGTATGTTACCTTTCTTAACATTTACAGGTATGATACCTTCCTTAACATTTACAGGTATGTTAAGTAAATGCATGGATGGTTGAAATTGCAACAGAAAACGAAATAACACTTACTTTCCTTGCCGCCACTCAACGAACAAAGAACGATAACTCCGTGGTAAAGTAAATCGAACACAAAGAGAAAGTCTAAAAAGTTATCTACCTTTTATTGTCAACAAGTCAAATTCATAAAACTTGTAAAACTACCTGACTTTCACTTATTACGGCCTTTTTGACCGGATTCCTTTATTTACCCAAAGAGGATGGAAGGACCAAACACGAACTGCAGACTCAAATATTAATTTTTCAACAGTAAGTCAATAAGAGGTCGTTTCTAAAATACTAGCTCTTATTAGTTCTGTTTTTTATTCAAATCCAATAGCACAGATCATTCACCATCAAATATCATTAAGAAGATGAATTTCTTGCCCATTTCATAAACTGAAGTCGTAATACCTCCAAGCGACTGAAGTCTGCGTGCATTTGCACTTATCACAGCCATTTTGTCTAGTTCATATATTTACCGAAGTTAGAGACTCAAATGTTAATTCATGAGTAATAATTCAATATAGTACATATATTATGCTAATAATAGGTCTTTATGTCTTGTTTTCACCCTAACAATATTACTACAGGTACCTGATATTTTAGAATAATGTGGCGCATTTAGCAACGGTCAGCATGGCTGTGATAAGTGAAAGGATTGATTGATTAAATATTGTTTAACCTCCCGCTCGAGAATCTTTCACTCATATGGAGACGTCACCATTGCCGGTGAAGGGCTGCAAATTTAGGCCTATGCTCGACGCTTATGGCCTTTGAGCAGGTAGGGATCTTTTACGTGCCACACCTGCTGTGACACGAGGCCTCGGTTTTTGCGGTCTCATCCGAAGGACCACCCCATTTAGTCGCCTCTTACGACCAACTAGGCGTGCGGAGGATCTATTCTAACAACCCGGATCCCCACGGGGTGCAAGTGAAAGGAATTATCAGTCACTTGACGCTATTCGTTAGTTTATGAACTGGGGTAAGAAATTCAATTTAGAATATGCAACATTAGATATAAATTTTATTTCATTGTTTGTTGCTATTCATTAACATTCTGTGCCAGGGTCCAGTTATAATCAAGTAAAATATAAAAGAGACATTTTACTGAATTGATTTCTGCATATCTTGGCAAGTATTGTGACTTCCGGGGTTAACTTTGGTAGTACTCTAGATTTATGTATGAATAAATTTCAATACAGAGTGGATAGTTATACCATTAGATTTATTATTTTGTTATCGGCGAACTTAGGTACCCGATATTTAGAGCTTTATACCTTTACTCTGTAATATTACCATAAAGAAACTTGCATAGAAAAATTGGTAAAGTGTATGCAAAATAAAAAATAACGTATTTTCACAAACGGGGTTAAGCAACCCAGTCATGAATTTGTGTGCTTCCGGGTCAAGAATGCAATATTCATAATGAATTCCTACGACTGGCCACGGTGTGTCAGATCATTAATGTGGATTTGGTTAGCGTAAAGTTGCTTGGTTATATACTGTTTAACGTCCCGCTCGAGAATCTTTCACTTGTATGGAGACGTCATCATTGCCGGTGAAGGGTTGTAAACGCTTTGGCCTTTGTTTGAATTTAACATACTTCTTCCTTAACCAACTATATACTAGGAAGTCCCAACTCAATGAAGGGACAAAGTTTGGTAAGATATGTGATAATCCAGCAATATAACTGCCTGTGTCACTGAACTATAGGGATCGGTTTAATGGTGTAAATAACTTTTCAAGACCACCCTGTTTTTTATAATGTGAAATAAAAGCAAGAACGTTATCAAGTATCAGGGTTAACCCCTAACCCATCTATACTGTTATAACAATTTTACACGAATACAAGTTTTACAAAACAAATCTGTACACTATAATAATATAACTACTTATATACACATGAAAGGTTATATCTTTTACCTGATTTGTTAATGTCCATCGGATGAGACGTTAAATGAAAGGGCTAAGATAACTAACAGTATTCAATCTTGTAATTCCTATAGCAAATACAAATCATAAATGGGCACACACGGACCCCTGGGCATACCAGAGGTGGGATCAGGTGCTTAGGAGGAGTAAGCATTCCCTTTTGATCGGTCACACCCGCCATGGGCCCTATATTCCGATCAGGTAAACGGAGCAATCCGACGTCAGAATCAGTGTGTCAAGAACGGACTATCAAATCGTAGGAAACACGTCAGACAGCAGTTGACCTAATGGAAAGCTGTATTGGCAAAGTAGATCGTTATAGCGACCATTAAATTTGCGAAATGCTGTCGTGGGCGTGTCCTTCGTCAAGGAACCAACTTAACATTTCTTTGATATTTGATAAAAGAGTAGTCTCTCTGGAAACCGATAGAGGAATAAAAAAAAACCTTACAGACTAATCATATTTCATTTACTCAATAGCCGTAAAATGCTGAACAACCAATCATATTTCATTTATTCAACAGTCGTAAAATGCTGAACAATCCATCATAACCAATGCACATACGATATGACTATAAATACTTTGTGAGTGATCTAGACAAGAATTCCGAATGACCTTGGCTATTCATATGACCTTGTTCTAAGGTCATTGCACATATTCTGTATACAAAATAACGCTCCATTTTGATGTGCATCATGGACCAGCGGTAGCGACAAGTGGACGACTATCATTGTATGTACGAAGTGAGAAACTGTGTTTCAATACATGAAATCTCGTAAATCCGAAGAAGGTTGCAAAATTGAGAGCAACGCAAACACGGAGCCCTGGAAGTGTAAAATACTCGTTGCATTGTTTGGAACAAAAAAAAAAAACCCTGAAACTGAAATAAGAGGTATCCTAAATAGACTCTCTTATTGTCTTGGGATATTTATGGTTTTGTGTGGTATTTTTGGCTCATAGAGGTATTTCAAAATTATGCAACGTACGACTTATTTCATGTAATAAACATGAATTCCTGCCAGATGAAGCGAGCGAGTCACATTGGCGTGGAGAATGTGAACAGATTTACTGCTGAAAGGTCAGCGTGACATAAGGTGCATTTCACTCGTACATTGGTCTTTTGTGGCAGTTTTTTAATTAAAATCTCCACAGCTTTTAGAATTCAAAAAAACGTTTACTGCAATATCGCAGCCATGGGTACGTTTAAATATTTGCATTTCGGGCATTCTCAAGTACTACTTGAAACATCAAGGTATTTGGTGTGCAGAAAGAAAACAAAACCAGAAAATATGCACAAACCTGAAATAACTCTAAACCCCAGAAAAGTAAATAAACTTGGGGACCCACGTCGAAGTCCCTTGGGCCTTATAAATTTACATTTAGTTGTAAATGTGTCCATCTGTCATTATTTTAAGATGCATTTAACGCCATATTTCCACTTTCTGAGAGTTTAAACTTCAAATCTACTATGTAAGTGAACAAGTATTTTCGTTTCACAAAGATGTTTTGAAAAAGTGAATATTGATTGATTGATTGGGATTTACACCGTGTTGGCAATGTTTCAGCCATTTGACTGCGATTAAACAATTGAAATATGGTTTGTTATGAAAGCTGAAGTTTCCCTGAAGGTCCCCAGTGAGCCTACACTTTTTCGAAAATCAAGAAACGATCTTTTACGTGCCAAGGGGGTTGTAATCCTTGACACGGGGCACCCTTTTAAGTCTCATCCGACGGACTTGAAAAAATTAAGATATCGAACAGTGATGAATCTCATAATTAATATAAAGAAAACAAAATTATGAGTTAGCGAAACACAGATGCTTGGATAAAGCAGAAAATAGATAAAATGACTTTGGAATCGTACAACATGGGAACTAGAGTATTCAGCCCCTCACCCTCACCCACCCCCTAACCTAGTGAGATAGAAAGAGATCAAATTAAAACTACACTAAATTTAGAAACTGAAAATTACATATTTATCGAATTACTGCAGGTCCTATCCTTCCAATGGTCTAATACACCATGCACAAAGTAGCAGTGATAAATCTATTTAATATTAATTTTCCTCTCTGTCTGTCTGTATATCGGTATTGTATCGAACTGTTAAGATTTTGTTTCGTTAGTATGTAATGTCGTTATTACGTTAAGTCGTTAGTATGTAATGTCGTTATTACGTTAAGTCGTTAGAATGTAATGTCGTTATTACGTTAAGTCGTTAGAATGTAATGTCGTTATTACGTTAAGTCGTTAGAATGTAATGTCGTTATTACGTTAAGTCGTTAGTATGTAATGTCGTTATTACGTTAAGTCGTTAGAATGTAATGTCGTTATTACGTTAAGTCGTTAGTATGTACTGTCGTTATTACGTTAAGTCGTTAGAATGTAATGTCGTTATTACGTTAAGTCGTTAGAATGTAATGTCGTTATTACGTTAAGTCGTTAGTATGTAATGTCGTTATTACGTTAAGTCGTTAGTATGTAATGTCGTTATTATGTTAAGTCGTTAGTATGTAATGTCGTTATTACGTTAAGTCGTTAGAATGTAATGTCGTTATTACGTTAAGTCGTTAGTATGTAATGTCGTTATTACGTTAAGTCGTTAGTATGTAATGTCGTTATTACGTTAAGTCGTTAGAATGTAATGTCGTTATTACGTTAAGTCGTTAGTATGTAATGTCGTTATTACGTTAAGTCGTTAGTATGTAATGTCGTTATTACGTTAAGTCGTAAGAATGTACTGTAATTAGAATGTAATGTCGTTAGAATGTTGTTTGTTTGTTTTACGTACAGTTGAAAATTTTTCACTCATATTGAGACGTCACCAGCTGTAGGTGAAGTACCACAAATTTAGTCCTATGCTTAGCACTCAGGGCCGTAGCAGTGACGGTTTTTCAACGTGCCAACGCCTACGTGATACGGGACTTCCGTTTTTAAGGTCATATCCGAAAGACCCGTGATTCTCATTTCTAAGTGCCGAGCTTTTGGCTAAGGAGCAATCATTACCTATTTTTCGTAAAAATTGCTCAGGCGGCTATAAACAAACAAACAATCTTAGGTATGACGCGGCCATGGCACGAGCGGGACTTGAACTCACAATCCCCCGGTTACGAAGAGAACGCTCTAACCACTGAGCTACTGCGACCGGTAGAATGTAATGTCGTTAGAATGTAATGTCGTGTCGTTAGAATGCAATGTCGTGGATATGAAATCTTGGTCGCAGCGTTATGTGAGCAAGTTTGCCAGTTTACTTGCGGAAGGTCGGTGGTCTCTTCCCAGGTACATTGTATCTGGCTTCTCTCCTCCACCAACAAATACTGGACGCCACCAGATAACTGAAAAATTGTTGAGTTTGGCGGAAAGCAATAAATAATCAATCAATCAATCGTGGATATGATTTCTTCAACTGTCTGACGTGTTTCATACCAATTGTTAGGCCTTTCTTTATATACTGATTCTGACTGCGGATTACTCCGTTTACCTGCTCGAGATGTGAGTTCGCGGCAGGTGTGATCGCTTAACAAGGTTGATTGATTGATTGTTGTTTTCCGCCACACTCAACAAATTTTCAGTTATCTGGTGGCGTCCAGTTGTTATTGGTGGAGGGGAGAACCCAGATACAATGTACCCGGGAAGAGACCACCAACCTTCCGAAAGTAAACCGGCAAACTTTCTCACATATATCGGCGTGAGCGAGAGTCGAACCCGCGCCGATTAGAGGTGAGAGACCTTGTAGCTTTGAGCGCGATGCTCTAACCACTCGGCCACTGAGGTCCCCCGGGGATTAGCACTTGACCCCACCTTTGGTTTGTTCAGGGGTCCGTGTTTGCCCTTATCTTAATCTTGTATTCTTTATGGGGCTTATGAGAACAATCTTTACTTGTTCATTGAATCATATCAGATGGGTATGGTTTTAAATTCGTGGAATAGGGATACCAAACAAAGCTCACTGAAATAAAGCTCTCAAGAAATATGATGATTCAGCACTAAGCTACCGTGGTGGTTTAGGGATAAAATGTAAAATCACACGATGTCTCCTTGTCATTTTTTATTAACTGTCATATTTTACATGAAGTCGCTGCATCGATATTATGTCTCATGTGTAACATAATGAAATCAATCTTGAAAGTAGTAGAATAAATAAAATCCCAAGGTGATGCACTGAGAATGTTTTTCATGCATTAGTTTAATTGCAGTTTACATATTATTCGTCTGAATTTAGAGCCAAACGGTCGGCAAATGGATATTAATTATTCAGAATGTTATGTAGCATTCGTGTCATGGTTTGAAATTCTGTAACCTAGGAATACCATGTACAAATGCTACATGACAAAGATTAGGTCGCTATAAGCGCAGTATTGTCAAAATAAAGTCTCTTTATAATGTATCTTCTGATGACAGATCCAGTAGTGTGACTACCGGTCAACAGGGGATGCTTACTACTCCTAGGCAACTGATCCCAACTTTGGTGTGTCCGATCAGTGTGTACCCAACTCTTAATTTTATTATTATTATTGGATTTATGAGATTGAACACTTCATTTTCAAATTGTCCTTCCGATAAAATTAAACTGATTCTCAAGCAAAAGCTCCAAGTTGTAATATTGAAGTTCAACATACTGCAAATGACTAGAGGGTTTTATATTTATTCACATGCAATGATATACTTCATGAATTTCAGACCTCTTCAAAAATGAAAAATATAACAATTTTAATTTGATAACAGAAGTTGTCACTGACAAGAATTATACCACTCCAAATCTGTTCTAACGAGACAAATATCTTGATTCGAATGTAACGAGACAAATATCTTGATTCGAATGTAACGAGACAAATATCTTGATTCGAATGTCGATATCTGATTAACAATGTCGTGATACACTCACAAACGTCTAATACGATTGTACTACGATGGCGCTAAGACTGGGACAGATTTTAACCGTTTATAGTAATCTTGTATTTAGGCCTGTTATGTCAGACTTGTGGTCAGGGTGCTGACGTCACCATTGTAAAGCCGACTCCCCGTCAAACCTATGACGAATAATATAAGTATTGACTGTATCTTCACTAGGTGCCCAGCATTAAAAGCGAGTCTCTCGGGTGTGACCTTCAAAATGGAGACCATGTCACAGAAGGCGTTTGCACGATTTGGAACCGCCACTCAGAGGTTAAATTTTGTGGCACTTCACTTGCAGCTGGTGACGTCTAATTCTAATGAAAATTACTCAAAGAGGCATAAAACACATACAGACAAAGAATATTAATTAAAACGCAATTGTTGAAAATCACCCGGAAAGACCTTAAGAAATGTGTTTTTATCAATGCCATGAAGGGGCCTCCGTGGCCGAGTGGTTAGAGCATTGCACTCAAAATCACAAAGCCTCTCACCTCTGTCGGTGCGTGTTCGAATCCCGGCCGCGGCGTTATGTGAGAAAGTTTGCCAGTTTACTTTCGGAAGGTCGGTGGTCTCTTGCCAGGTACATTGTGTCTGGGTTCTCTCCTCCACCTACAAAAACTGGACGCCACTAAATAACTGAAAAATTGTGGAGTGTGGCGGAAAACAATAAATAATCAATCAATCAATGCCATGAAATTGTTACAAATCTAACACAAATAATTTGGCTTGTGTCTTGTTGTTTTAAAACATCCATTGTAAAATCAATTCTTTAGATTTACATGTTTGTTATGGGACATTCTTTACCTTGCTTTTAGGTTAAATATTTAAAATGGTAACTCCGCTACAATTACTTTTTGCTAGACCTATGTGCAACGTAAGCCTGCATCTTGTTCAAAATTCCTCAAACCAATCAATTTATCGAGTCCTATTCCAGAACCAGGGAACTTCTTGAAATTCACAAATCCTCTGCTAGTTAAAGTCGCCGCTGATTTTCCCGTTAAATATTTTGGTATTCACGAAGTGTCCGTTAATTTCCGCATCCACAAAACCTTCCGCGAATAGACTATATTTGAAGACTAGAGTACTCTGTAATCTGACACCTTGCCATCTTGCAACAGTGGAAGTGATCATATTTCATTGTAATCATATGGTTGGTATTCACAGTTTTTGGATAAAGCCATACAATGTTTCAACTGTCAAAATTTAAAAAACGAATACACACCTAAAATAAGCTCCGATATTTCAAAATCTTAGTCAAAAAGGGAGAGCTGTTCCCTTCTCGAACCACTCTCACCTATCTCGGTGTCAACAAAGCCTTGTAGTGACACAAAATGCGTTCCATTATATGCAAAAAATGTATGTAAGCATATTTGTTTGTTTATAGCCGCCTGAGCAATTTTTCAGCTATCCGGCGGCTGTCACCATTACCGGTGACAGGGCTGCAAATTTAGGCCTATGCTCGGCACTCAGGGCCTTTGAGCAGGGAGGGATCTTTATCGTGCCACACTGCGACACGGGACCTCGGTTTATACGGTCTCATCCGAAAGACCGGCACCCACGTCCCACAGTGGGATTCGAACCCCCGACTCAAGGATCATCAGATCTTTGAGCCCGACGCTCTAACCACTGCGCCACGCGGGTAGCTGTAGGCATATTACGTACAAATGACACTTACATTGTCATACATGCAAATAATGTGTCCTAGATTTTGATATCAAATATTTGAAAAGGGTGGGAGCTTCCAGACCCAGCCAAAACCACGGTAAACAAGAATGCAACAAGATTCAATTTATCATTGAAAAAAATAAACTTACAAAATAAAAATATGATTATAAAAAAACCCATTAATCTACCATTACCATTCCGAATGCAAAAATAAGATCTCTATTTGGCATTTTTGTGATTATGTCCCCTTTGAAGAGGGCATGACCCTTCATTTGAACAAATTTGAATGCCCTTCACCAAAGGATGATTTGTACCAAGTTTGATTAACATTGGCTGGTTTTGTAGAAGATTTTCAAAATTTGTCAGTATCTTTTCACTGTTTTGCTATAATCTCCCCTTGGAGAAGGTCGTTGCCCTTCATTTGAACGAACTTGAATCGCCTTCACCCATGGATGTTTTCTTGCCAAGTGTGTTCCAGTGGTTTTAGAGAGAATGAAAGTATGAAAAGTTTACTCCAGCGACGTCGACAACAACACCGATGACGGACAACGGATTGATTGATTGTTTGTTTGTTTTACGTCCCGTCGAGAATTTTTCACTCATATTGAGACGTCACCAGCTGTAGGCGAAGTACCACAAATTTAGACCTATGCTTTGCGCTCAGGGCCATAGCAGTGAGGGTTCATTAACGTGCCAACGCCTACCGTGACCCGGGACCTCCGTTTTTAAGGTCAAATCCGAAAGACACGTGATTCTAACTTCTAAATGGCGAGTGTTTGGCGAAGGAGCAATCACTACCTATTTTTCGTCCTAAGTTTGACGCGGCCATGGCACGAGCGGGGCTCGAACTCACGACCTCCCGGTTACGAAGTGAACGCTCTAACCACTGAGCTATCGCGAACAGTTTGGACAACGGAAAGTTTTGATTAGAAAAGCTTACTTGAGCCTTCGGCTCAGGCGGGCTAAAAAGGTGAAGATAGCAAACAATGATCAATATCATACTATAAGAAATACAAAATTAACACGGACCCTAACCCTAACCAGAGGTGGGATCTTGTTCCTACAAGGATAAAGCATCCCCTGCCATTCGGTCACATGAACTCTGTATCTTGATCATATAAACGAAGTAATCTGTAGTCAAAATCAGTATGTAAATAACGGCCTAACAGTTGGTATGAAATACATCGGACAGCATTTGACCCTAATGACAGGTTGTATTGTAATACTTAGGTTACTGATAAGGCCTGTGGGCCTCTTGTTAACATCCTTGCCGTACTGTTCACCCATTTTATAAATATTCTCTGAAATAATTATTTTAGGAATTAAGTTTAAGATATTTTAAAAATGATTTCCTTCCATATCAAACTTATCATCCCTGTAAAAACTTAATTTCAACATTCTCCCATGCCAAATAAAAATCGTTAAATGGAGAATGGCTATTATAAAACACTCTGACAACTGGCAAGATTCCAACCGGGATTATTTTCTGAGGCAATTTTATAACACATATATTACAGTTTCTTTAGAGCATTACAAACATACACATCTCCTTACAAACAAATATTCATCATAATTCATGTAATGAATACTGTTATGATTTGCAAGCACTAGACCAAAATATTAATGTTAGTCAGGATGTGGCCTGTATGTACATAGTGTACTCGCCTGTATATACATATTACCGGTCGCGGTAGCTCAGTGGTTAGAGCGTTCGCTTCGTAACCGGGAGGTCGTGAGTTCGAGCCCCGTTCGTACCATGGCCGCGTCAAACCTAAGACGAAAAATACGTAGCGATTGCTCCTTCGCCAAACTCTCGGCATTTAGAAGTGAGAATCACGGGTCTTTCGGATAAGACCTTAAAAACGGAGATCCCGTGTCACGGTAGGCGTTGGCACGTTAAAAAAACCCTCACTGCTACAGCCCTGGGCGCTAAGCAGAGGTCTAAATTTGTGGTACTTCACCTACAGCTGTTTACGTCTCAATATGAATGAAAAAAATTCTCGATGGGACGTAAAACAAAAAGAAACAGAATACGTGCCTATACATACATAGATCCCGTGAGGACACGAGTTAGAATAGACCCTCAGTACCCTCTGCTTGTCGTAAGAGGCGACAAAATGGGGCGGTCCTTCGGATGAGACCGCGAAAACCGAGGTTACCTGTTACCGCAGGTGTGGCACGATAAAGATCCCTCACTCCTCAAAGGCCCTGAGCACCGAGCATAAGCTTAAATTTTTAACTGACAATGGTGACGTCTCCATATGAGTGAAATTTTTTTGGAGCATTCCTAGGATACCTGATCCCACCTCTGTGTTGTCTAGGGGTCTGATTTGTATTTTCTATAGGAATAACGAGATTGAATACTGTTAGTTATCTTAACCAGTTCACTATTTATACGATAACGATTCAGTGAACATTTATTTCAGCCTTTTTAAATCGGAATATTCGGGATTTGTAATGATGTCATCAAATTTTCACATATGGGGGAGTTTTTCAACAACCTGCAAAACTATGTCAAAACAAAAAAAAATTCAAAACTTGTATAGCTTTGTATAATTCTCCCGTTTTGCTCCTTGCATCCATGTAAAAATGCGACAAAGTCTCAATTTTAAAGTCCTCAAATTTAAAATATATAAATGAGTCAGATAAACCCTAATGCCGCTGTGTTGTTTGACTCTGATGTGCCTTTAGGAATGACATTAGCCCTATTAGCCAAAAGATCTTCATTTGGGTGTCTTACAAAACGCTCCATGTGCAAATATGAATACGGTAAAAATCGTTATTACATCTACGTCACGAGCTATTTTTATTATTTTAAATAAATAATTTATAAAAATGCTAAAACTTTATTTTAATCGTTCAAAATTTACTAAATTTCGTCATTTATTGCCCGAGACTTCATTCAAAAGCGTCCCGTGAGGATCCGGCTTAAAATAGATCCTCAGTACCCTTTTCTTGTTCGTAAGAGGCGACTAAATGGGGAGGTCCTTCGGATGAGACCGCAAAAACCGAGGCCCCGTGTCAGAGTATTTGCGACACTTTAAAGATCCCTCTCTGCTCAAAGGCCATAAGCGCCTACCATAGACATAAATTTTGTAGCCCTTCACCGGCAATGGTGACGTCTCCATATGAGTGCAATTCTCGGGCGGGACGTTAAACAACAGACAATCAATCAATTATTCAAAAGCTACACCGCCATAAAATGGCAGAATTACTGCCAAAACGGCGTAAAGCCCCAAACGATCAATCAATCAAAAGCCTCTATACAAGAAGAAAAATTCCATGCTTGGCCTCAACATTGACATTTAGAGATATCATTGACGTTTTATCTATTAGAATAATAATTTTATTTCGATTTACATAATAATACACCATAGATAATGATGAAGAAGGCGTATAAAGATCATTTTGATATGTATCAAATTCATTCATTTAAAAATCCCTTTGTATTACGTTACATGCCGTGTTCGAATGAGAATATGCAGATGAAGTTCAAAAGAAATGTGGTTGAATGAACAACTGAGAATGGCGAACAGAGACCAATCTTATAACGAATACATACCCACGGACGCCTGGACATAACAGAGGTGTGAGAAAGCATCCCCTGCTGACCGGTCACACCCGTCGTGAGCTCTATATATTGATTAGGTACACTAAGTAATATGTAGTTAAAATCAGTCTTAAAGAACGGTCTAATAATTGGTGTGACTCATAGATACATGCAAGTGCCTTCGAAGGCTTGTCCCCAACATTTAACAAGAATCCATCGCTGACAGAACCAGCGTGTTATATTTAAGAAAATTAAATATTCTTGTATATTTTAGCTGTTGTAAAATATCCTTGACAAGAGGACATTATATCATAGTTCACAAATCTGACAATTTAAAACATTTTCTTTATATAGCTTTCTTCTTGAATTTACAACATCCCACTTGTAAACCGTTCAAATATGCACGTGATACCCAGCAATACTATCTCATCATATATAAACCACACCGTATGCTCTATACCATAACTATTCAGAATGGCGTTTTATAAAACTTGCATAGCTGTTGCGTTTACCATTATGGTTGCACTGGAAGGTATCTGACTAAATATTAAGGCACCGTTTTAAATGCATTTTAAGGAATATCTGGATTTATAAAAATTATTTAAAGTTCTTGTATATTACATTAAACCTGTATAATTTTTCAAAGTTTAAAAAGGTAAAATTAATGCGCAGAATATCGTTAATTTGAAATCTTTGAAATTGAGACGTATTGGATTTTGAATTGTAATTGTGTGTTTACCAGGAATTAATTTCCCGAAGTCCGTTAGTGCATCAACGACTACAACCACTACGACATCTCCAACAACCACTTCAAGCACAACGACATCTCCAACAACCACTTCAAGCACAACGACATCTCCAACAACCACTTCAAGCACAACGACATCTCCAACAACCACGTCAACCAGCCCAACATACGGAACAGTCCAAACGACCACGCCCTCCAACTCCACTGGCTCGCAATACTCCTTCGCTGTTTCACTAAATTTCGATCCTTTCATCATATTTGTGTCTACAATGGCCACACTGGGACAGGTGTTTGTATAATTAGGTTGGGAACATTTGAAAAGAAATATGAGTGATAGAAATCTTCTGTGACGTTACTAAACCGAGAAGGTGCTTGACAATGGATGAACTAATGTTTGCCGTCCTAGGATTTGTAGAATATGACTATATGTAAATCAGGGCTGTTAGGTGTCATATATATATATATATATATATATATATATATATCGCTCTGTAAGCACTGATATAAACTGTTTTTATTAAAAAGGGACAAATTTGTGTGTATCTGTAATTTCTTTCTTTAAAAATATTAGAAATATCACGTTTAGAAAGACCTCTACCGTATCATCGATCCTAAAGGCCAGTTTTTACTTCCATCGAAAGATTTCTTTAACGTGGATATTTTAATGTCTGATTCGGATCAACAATTTTGGCGATTACAAACAAGATATGAGTATACCTCAGGGTAGTATTATAACTTAATTTTTATCTAATATCAAAATTGAATGTACATTCGTAATTTTTTTTAAGGTTTCAAACCATAAAGGTTAATGTATCTAATATGGCGATACATAAAAACTTGTTATTTGATTAGATCGCAGTTAAAAAGAATAGGTTGAAATTTTAGTTCACTCTTGGTTTATTTAATTCTTGGACATCTTCGGTCGGCCTTCAGCAACGCGGTCGGAAATATACAAGGGCGTCGATAAGTTTTGACATTAAGTTCATCAACAGCAAGGACGTTATTATGCTACATCACGTGTTAAACACGGAAGGATTGTTAAAATGGATTGATTGTGCCTTTTACGTCCCGTCGAGATTTCTTCACTCATATTGAGACGTCACCAGCTGTAGGTGAAGTACCACAAATTTAGACCTATGCTTAGTGCTCAGGGCCGTAGCAGTGAGGGTTCTTTAACGTGCCAACACCTACCGTGACACGGGACCTCCGTTTTTAAGGTCATATCCGAAAGACCCGTGATTCTCACTTCTAAATGCCGAGCGTTTGGCAAAGGAGCAATCACCACCTATTTTTCGTCTTAGGTCTGACGCGGCCATGGCACGAGCGGGGCTCGAACTCACGACCTCGCGACCGGTATTGTTTCTGTCGTGTTTTGAGGTTATAAAATGTAAAACATATACAATAAGGGAAAACAATATAGTCTATATATATATATATATATTAGACAGGCAGATATTGTTACTTGTACGTTGTCACCCTATTTTATTACGGTAGGAAGGCAAGAGATTCGTTTACGGAGCCAAAGATGGCCGATTATTATTATATTCACATATATAGCGCAAAATTACGTGTAGTTTCTATGTGCTTTACAGAGGTTGTCCTAACAAAGATAAAACATTTATAAAAAGAACTGTTAAGAATAAAATTGACAAATGATTAGTAAAATAGCGATAAGATACCAAAATGCTGTGTAAAAGTATGACAGTCAGATGTCGAGAACGACAAGAAATATATACGTAGTGTATGATGTGATATTGATTACAGTTCAACTTATCGTGGGTATAAAAAATGAACAATAATTGGCATGGTTACATTTTATGAATTGTATTAAATTTTCGACCGTTGTGTTTATAAATGCAAACACGCTTTTTAAAACGGAAGTTACGTTTTTAACATAGCAACCGGTGAATGCAGTAGTATACAAGCATGATTGAATCCCACTTTCTCTCACACATGTGCACAAATTGTTGCTCGTGATAACTTCCAATTTGCACTGGAAGAGCTTCGTCAAATTTAGAGAGGAAATGGTTATTTCAGCCAGCATGGTTACGGGTATGGAGGCCCGTTGTGACAAACTTATGTTTCCTGACTCGAAAAGTTAAATAGAACAAATCTGACGAAAATGCCACTTTCGATAGCACCTAAGGAAAGGAGTGTCTTGCGCTTGTTTACATTAAATTGCAGATCTGTGAAAAATAAGACCGTCTCAATCTCTGACTTCATCGTAGAAAACGATGTGGATATAATGGCTATCACAGAGACTTGGCTTGGAACCGATACAGATCAAATAGTGTTGCAAGAACTAACACCAGAAGGCTACAAGGTGTATCACAAACCCAGACGAGATCGTAAAGGAGGAGGTGTAGCCATCATAGCTAGACTAAATTTGAATATAGTTGGTGAAAAGCAATCTTGTGAGAATGTTCAATTTGAGCACATCGGATGTGTCATGTACTCGCAGAATTATAATTTCAGATTGTCTGTAGTATATAGACCTCCGTCATCAAGCGTGTCCAGTTTCATTGAAGAGTTTACTCAATACTTATCAACATTAATTGTAACATCAGGAGAACTTCTGATTACAGGCGATTTCAACATCCATGTTGACAATTTGAACAATGCGGACACACAGAAGTTTCTAAGCTCTCTTGATGAGTTTGGTTTAAAACATGTTGCTGACCCAACCCACATCAAGGGTCATATACTTGATCTGCTTATTACAAGGGAGCCTAACAAAATCCTATGGTCCAATCCGGAAGTGAAAGATCCTTTACTGTGTGATCTTAGAGGGAATATATCCGGAGATCACAAGGGCATATCTACTGTCTTGAATGTCTCAAAACCGGAGAGACCAAAGAAACTAGTGAATTTCCGTCAGTTTTCCAAAGTTATTACCGAGGATCTAAGTTCTGACCTCACAAAATCGCTTAGTTTCTTGAAATCAGATGACATGTCGCTTGAAGACCATGTGGAAAACTACAATTCCATCGTGCGCGAAGTTTTCAATCTACATGCGCCTCTGTTAAGTAAAGAAATTACGTTAAGACCGAATAAAAAATGGTACTCCCCAGACCTACGTAATGCAAAGCGTGAGAAAAGAAAGGCTGAAAGGGTCTGGAGACGCACAAATCTAACAGTGCATTATTTAATTTTCAAAGAAAAGTGCTCAACAAGCACGAAACTGCTCTTTGAAAGCAAGCAAGACTACTTTTTGTCCAAAGTAATGTCTTGTGGTAAAAATCATGGACAGTTTTTCAAAATTGCAAATTCATTGCTTGAAGATTCCGGTATTCCGACTCTTCCAGATTGCTCATCTGATCTGGAATTAGCGAATGATTTTGGATCATATTTCAGCAATAAGATCAATAACATACGGACTAGGCTAGTCAGTGAGAGTGGTGGCAACAAAACGGATGTCATGACATTTGATAAACCGTTTGAAGGTCAACCCCTGGCAAATTTCTGAAAGTTCTGAAAATTTTATCAAATTCGTCATCTAAAACATGTTGCTTAGACCCGTTACCAACCAATCTACTCAAAGAATGTGAAAGCTCGGTGTTAGTTCCCCATATTACTAATATCATCAACAGATCCATATTCGAATGTTCTGTTCCACTGAGTTTTAAGGAGGCAGTTGTGAAACCTTTGCTGAAAAAACCTGGTTTGGATAAAGAAAACTTCAAAAATTATCGGCCTGTGTCTAACTTGCCGTTCTTATCTAAAGTTTTGGAAAAGGTTGTTGCCATTCGGATTGATCGTCATCTAGAACAAAACAATCTCAATGATGACCTTCAATCTGCCTACAGGAAATACCATTCCACCGAGACAGCCCTTCTTCGAGTTCATCATGACATTGCTGTTGCATTAGACAACAACAGTTGCGCAGTTCTCGTTATGTTGATGTACTGGACCATGACATCCTGCACAAACGACTTGAGCACACGTTTGGTATCACGGATTACGCTCTTTTGTGGATCAAGTCTTACATGAGTCAAAGAACGCAACGTATATCTATCGGTTCCGAAAATTCAAATTCGTTGCCGCTTGATATTGGAGTGCCCCAAGGCTCAGTGTTGGGACCAAAAATTTATTGCATTTTTTCCCGTCCTCTTACTGAGATTTGTTTACACCACGGTATGCGCTATCATGTATACGCCGATGATACACAAGTATACCTTGTCGTTGAGCCGTCCGACAATTGGCAAGATGTGTCTTCAAGGTTAACACGCTGCTTGAGTGATATGAAGAAGTGGATGTCGAACAACATGCTGAAATTAAATGAGGAGAAAACTGAAATGATTATATTTGCTCCAAGGAGTCGCATAAAAAAACTTGACAGAAGCTAGCTTACACTTTGGCGAGAACATATTTCATAGTGTTCCTAGTGTAAGAAATCTTGGAGCAGTTTTTGATCAACTCCTTTCTTTTGAAAAACAGTGCAGTGCTGTCTCAGGGTCTTGTTACGCACAGATTCGAAAGATAGGACGCATTCGGCATTTTCTCACGGATGGAGCATGCAAAACACTTGTCCACTCTCTGGTAACATCTAGGCTGGACTATGGTAATGCGCTTTTATACAACATAAATAGCACCCATTTGAGCAAGCTGCAGAGGGTTCAAAACACAGCCGCACGACTCATTGCAAGGAGAGGTAAGCGTGAACATATTCAGCCGATTTTGGCTGATTTGCATTGGCTACCTGTCACATACAGAGTGCAGTACAAACTTTGTGTATATGTATACAAATCGCTACATCGTCTAGCACCGGCGTATTTATCCGAGCTAGTTTGCCAATACAAACCCGCAAGGTCTCTTCGTTCAGAGTCTACAAACCAACTAACTGTGCCACGAGTCCGATCGAAAACGTACGGCGATCTTAGATTCGACATGGTCGCACCAACACTTTGGAATCAGCTTCCCGTAGAGCTTCGAACAGCCACCAGTCTGAACATTTTTAAATCACAACTAAAAACTCATCTTTTTAGAAAGGCCTTTCTTTAAGTGTATTAATATCAACAGGGTTTATAGTACTTTTAAGTTTCTCACATTTTTATAGTTGGAGTCATAATTTTAAGATTTTTTTGGAATATTAAAATGTCCAATGTTAATTTGTCTTGTTTTTTCATGTGATTTGCCATACCTTGTAAAGCGCTTTAGAGTTTCTTTTAAGATAAAGCGCTATATAAATGTTATTATTATTATTATTATTAAATCTTACTGACAAAATGCTCAAAATACGTACTTGCTTTTAGAATACCTACGTCAGTCAGAAAGATTAAACAGGCCTAGGAAAGGGCAAGCATGTTGAGGGAGATAATTCTGAAACACGTGTCAATTGTTATATTGGAATTAGTATTATATACGAGAAGTGGCTACGTTATGCGTGGTACTCAGGCGATCGAGCGGTGCAGGGGTTTAGGTGACAGTTAAAATTGTACGTTCTATACGTGTATACACCAATAAGGCTTACACGGAATGAATATTTAGATTATTCTCTATTTACCTATTGCAATTGCTCTGTAACCGTCATTGTCCGTTAATAACGTTTTGATAACTACCATTCCAATTCTTTTCAAATTTGGTATGAAGCATCTTTAGGACCTACATGTCCATTTCATGACTCCTGCACCACTGGGGCCTTAAGGACTGGGCAAAAATTGACCAATTTTAAAAACTATCTACAACCGCACACGTATGAGAAACAATAAATGCTTTTTTTTTTTTGTTTGTTTGTTTTATTTATAGTCGCCTGAGCAATTTTTCAGCTATCCGGCGACTGTCACTATTACCGGTGACGGAGCTGCAAATTTAGACCTATGCTTAGCACTAATGGCTTTTAGCAGTGAGGGTTCTTTTACGTGCCACACCTGCTGCGACACGGGACCTCCGTTTATAAGGTCCCATCCGAAAGACCCGTGATTCTCACTTCGTAATGCCGAGCTCTTGGCGAAGGAGCAATCACTACCTATTTTAACGTCTTAGGTTTGACGCGGCCGGCCCGAGCGGGGCTCGAACTCACGACCTTCCGTTCACGAGGCGAGAGCTCTACCACTGAGCCACCGTGATCGGTAACAATAAATGCAAAGTAATATAGAACAGGATTGATTGTTTGTTTGTTTTACGTCCCGTCGAGAATTTTTCACTCATATTGAGACGTCACCAGCTGTATAGAACAGGAAGGCTTTTACCAAAATTATAAACTTCATGACCCGGTAGTACTTTACTAAGAGGCACGGGTTTTAATTCCAGCGTTGACCCAAAATTATTACAGTGATTATTGTCTTTTGTCATTTAAAATACTTCTTTCAGTTTGCTGACAAAGTATAAAAAGTAAATGCATGTATTGATTGATTGATTGTTATTTTCCGCCACACTTAACAATTTTTCCGTTATCTGGTGGCGTCCAGTTTTTGTATGTGGAGGTGACAGCCCAGATGCAAAGTACCCGGGAAGAGACCACCGATCTTCCGAAAGTAAACAGGCAAACTTTCTCACATATATCGGCGCGAGCGAGATTCGAACCCGCGCCTACAAGAGGTGAGAGGCCTTTAGATTTTGAGCGCAATGCTTCGGCCACGAAGGGACCTGCATATTTGGAAAGGCACAAAGGGATTACCAATATTGTGAATTTTGTAACCCTACGGCTTTGACTCAAGGATGCTTCCAGATTAGTCATACCGTATTAATGTTACATATATTATGTAAAGCCTTCCATCTGTATAGGCATTTTCCAGGGTAAGTTTTATATACAGTTGCTGAATATTAAGATTTATCTTACATATTCAGAACAGGAATTTTTTTCTAGATTTCATAGCCCTTGGGATTCGTGATACTTTAATACTCAGGTAAGCTATAAGACCTGGGGGCGTCTTGTTAATCTCACGTTCTTGAAAAAAACGATTGCTAGATGAATGCACCTTTGAAGACATTCTGCTAGACTACATATTAGTTTATGTCCATATTTCACTGGTATCGATACCCCCATATCCTTTTATGTGACATAGCAAACACGTATACACTATTTACAGCTTTGACTTGTACAGAAAACAACGTATATAAAGCACAGGTGACGCCAAGCAGAACCATTGCCCAGAATGGCGTTTTATAAGAATGGTAGTTTTGTGGTGTTCGTCATTATGGTTGCATTGGGAGGTATCTGCATCTTTACTGCACCACTAATCTGTTCAGTCTTGATATTAAATAATGCGATACTAAAACTAAATATATTTATTGCTTTTGATGTATAGTGATATATTTTAAAGTAATTTATTTTACCAGGAAATAATTTCCCGTTGTGTGTTGGAGCAACTAATTCGACTGGCACAGCAGTACTTCCGACGGCCAGTCCAGCATCCGGGGCAGTCCAAACGACCACGCCCTCCAATTCCACTGGTTCACAGTACTCCTTTGCTGTTGCACAAAATTGCGACCCTTTCATTCTATTTGTGTCTACAATGGCCACACTGGGAAAGCTGTTTATATAATTAGGTTGGGAACATTGAAAAGAATTTTGTCTTTAATATGGATGACAGAGATCTTCAGTGACGTTACTAAACCGAGAAGGTGCGTGAGAGTTTTCCCCTCCGTTGGACGTGTTTAAAATTAATGTTTACTGTATCAAAATTGGTGTGCTGTGTTTATATGTAAATCAAGGATATCAAAATTTAAGACGAGTTCAAGTCTATGGTAAATTAAAAATATGTAAATATTGTCATTTACAAATTTATGTACATTGTATTAGACACAGGATTCATTTACAAATTTATGTACATTGTATTAGACACAGGATTCAATTACAAATTCATAAGATAAATGTCATTAAATTATTTTAAAATCAAGATATTTATCTTGTTTGGAGAAATTCATTTTCAAAGAATTTTCCTTAAATCATATTTGTAGAATATTCATTAATATTTAGCCCATAAGCCATGGGCTCGAGGAGCTCATCGGCCATCACATGGCGTCGAAGGAGCATACACTTTTTTGAAATATGGGTCATATTTTTCGACTATACTGTTTGAAATTCAGACTGAGAGCTTTTCCATAATATAATATGAATGGAACTTGAAATTATTTATAAAATGTGAAAAGGTAGGGTTATGTTACAAATCTCCTGATTCCTAGGGGGCTTCCGTGGCTGAGTGATTAAGCATCGCGCTCAAAATCACAAGGCCTCTCACCTCTAGTCAGCGCGGGTTCGATTCTCGCTCGCGACGATATATGTTTGCCAATTTACTTTCAGATATATGTGGTTTATTCCCGGGTACATTGTATCTGGGTTCTCTTCTCCACCAATAAAACCTGGACGCCACCAGATAACTGAAAAATTGTTGAGTGTGGAGGAAAACGTCAATCAATCAATGAATCCACCAATTAAAACCTGGACGCCACCAGAGAACTGAAAAATGTTACGTGTGGCGGAAAACAACAATCAATCAATGAATCCACCAATTAAAACCTGGACGCCACCAGATAACTGAAAAATGTTACGTGTGGCGGAAAACAACAATCAATCAATGAATCCACCAATTAAAACCTGGACACCGACAGATAACTGAAAAATGTTACGTGTGGCGGAAAACAACAATCAATCAATGAATCCACCAATTAAAACCTGGACGCCACCAGATAACTGAAAAATGTTACGTGTGGCGGAAAACAACAATCAATCAATGAATCCTTATTCCTTCTATAAGAGCATCACCAGCCGTTCTCTGTAGCCACTCAAACATTTAAACAAGAGGTACTGTCATGATGATTTTTTTTCTTCAAATTTTAGGACATCTACTTATTCTCAAATAAGAGAAGTAAAACCATCATAATGTCATTGCTATACAACCTCCGTTGCTGTGGCAACACGTACTTGTCATTCTGCTAATACCAAATAATTTTAACCTGAAAAAAATGACCACTTTTCTGATATCCTTTTAATTTAGTTGTTTTGTTTTATATGGAATGACCATAAATTAATAATTTATAGTAATTAGGTTATGTTAGTGATATTTAGGTCGCGGTAGCTCAGTGGTTAGAGCGTTCGCTTCGTAACCGGGAGGTCGTGAGTTCGAGCCCCGCTCCTCCATGGCCGCGTCAAACCTAAGACGAAAAATAGGTAGTGATTGCTCCTTCGCCAAACGCTCGGCATTTAGAAGTGAGAATCACGGGTTTTTCGGATATGACCTTAAAAACGGAGGTCCCGTGTCACGGTAGGCGTTGGCACGTTAAAGAACCCTCACTGCTACGGCCCTGAGCGCTAAGCATAGGTCTAAATTTGTGGAACTTCACCTACAGCTGGTGACGTCTCAATATGAGTGAAATATTCTCGACGGGACGTAAAACAAACAAACAATATATTTATCTGTTATATACGAAAAACGCTAATCTAGAAGCAGACTTGAATGATGGCTGAATATTCCCGCATTAAGCTTGATATATGTATTGAACCTTACACTGCCATGCACACTTGTTTTTAAAGTAGCTGTGTCTCCATGGAAACAAAATATTTGTAATACTATTCGTCATATGAGGGTAGAAATACATATTTCACTGCAATATAAATAAAAAATACAATTTTAGTGACATAAACAATAAAATAGGTTATTTCTTCTTTGTCACGATAGTATTGTAATGAAAAATACAAAAAAAAAAAAAAAGAAATTTGTATGGTCTTATTGGTGTGAAAACCTTAAAGCAAGATGACCAGGTAAACTTCAATGCTAAAACAGGAGGCCCACAGGCCTTGTCGGTCACGTGAGTATCAGTTAAAAGTATCACTAGTCCCAAGGGCTATTAAATTTAGAAAAAAATTCTCTTCTGCATATCTAAGCTTAATTCTAGTAATCAGTAACAGTATAAAATAATGTGGTTTAAAACCTTAAATGCCCTCGAATATTCCTATACTGATGCAAGATTGTACATAATATATCTAACATTAACACGATGAAAAGACTACGATAACTAGCAGTATTCAATCTCGTAATTCCTATGGAAAATACATATCAGAGGGATGGGCAAACACGGATCCCTGGTCATACCTGAGGTGGGATCAGGAGGAGTAAGCATCCCCTGCTGACCGGTCACACCTGCCGTGAGCCCTATATTCCGATCGGGTAAAGAGTTGTAAAATCATACGTTTTAATGTTGTGAATTCGAGAAAAGTTGTGATTTCAAATTCAATAAAATTTCTTTAGAATTTTTAAAAATCCTCATTTGATATGACTCATTTGGACCTTGGGGTTGCGAAAATAACAATTTTGGTATATCCATTTAAATGAACTGGGATTTACTTCAACATTTGGGAATCCTACTTATACTCGAAGCAATCTTACAAAGGATGAAATTCTTCATAATCATATTTCAGTTTTAAATACTTTCAACATTCCTAAGAATCAGGATCAGTTTGAATTACCATACCTTATAAAGAAAATGACTTTTATTTACTTCAAGGTGTTATATTGTGGTTGTGTTTTGGTGCACAAAAATAAAATACCAGGAGTTATTTAAAATCGATTGATTGTTTGTTTGTTTTACGTCTCGTCGAGAATTTTTCACTCATATTGAGACGTCACCAGCTGAAGGTGAAGTACCACAAATTTACACCTATGCTTAGCACTGAGGGTTCTTTAACGTGCCAATGCCTACCGTGACACGGGACCTCAGTTTTAAAGATCATAACCGAAATACCCGTGGTTCTCACTTCTGAACGCCGCGCGTTTGGCGAAGGAGCAATCACTACCTATTTTTCGCCTTAGGTTTGACGTGGCCATGGCACGAGCGGAGTTATTTTAAAAATAACCAAGAGTTATTAAATTTACAATGTTTGGTAACGGAAGGCGATACAACAGTAATCCACAGTACTACGTATTCCCTCTACTGTATGTGGGAGTTTACTCGGTATATCAGCCGATTACTACGCAATGATATAATAAATAATCACATTTTGAGGAGCAGTCACGGAACAATAACGGGGGCCACGTATCTTGATATGTGACGTACTTATCTCGTTCTTATCACAAAGTTCGTTATTTAAACAAGCAAAAATCGATTTATTAGCTGGTGATTTTAAATAGTAGGGTGAATGGTAGTGGTTAAGCAAAGAAGAAGCGATAAATTGAACTCGTGAATTTACTGACGGATAAGCGCTTCCCACCCCTCCCCCTCACTCCACGATTTTTGGGGTGTGGGCTGATCCAATTCCCTTGCTAAGAATTTCCAGAGAAATGTGAAGGGATTTTGTTTCTCGGTTTCCCCCACACTTACATTTTTACAAACGATGCTAAGTGTCTTAATTTATTTTATCTGACAGTTACGTATGTTTGTTTACGAAAGAGATCCAGTTAGACATAGTAAAATGTTATACCACGACAGAATCTTAGACATAGTCAAATGTTATACCACGACAGAATCTTAGACATAGTCAAATGTTATACCACGACAGAATCTTAGACATAGTCAAATGTTATCACCACGACAGAATCTTAGACATAGTAAAAATGTTATCACCACGACAGAATCGTAGACGAAATTTAGTAGTGAGTGTGGTTTTAATTTATTAAAAAATCGCAATATAGAACGAGTTTTCGTTGCTTTTGCATTCCGTGATGTCTTGAAACTACGAAATATTTATCAGACCGACCCTGAGTAAATTGGGGCCGACAATTGGATGACTGGTTCCCAATAATGAGTCCGTATCAAGTAATACATTGTGTATATGTTAAGATTTAAGGTACCAGTCTCTGTGTGGGATTAACTGACATATCCATTAAAAACAACACAACCATACTGTAATTTATATCTTACACTCACACGATATTAATAGTTTGTCTGGTCTCCAACTGGTATTAAATTGAAAATAAATGATTTATTGTTTATTTGTTTTACGTCCCATTGAGAATTTTCCATTCGTATAGAGACATCACCAGCTGCAGGTGAACTAACATAAATTTTGACCTATGGTTAGTGCTTAGGAACGTAGCAGAGAGAGTTTTTTAACATGCCAATGCCTGCTGCGACAAGGGACCTCCGTTGTTTTTTGTTTTTAGTAATATCCGAAAAATCTGTGATTCTCACTTCTATATGCCGAGCGTTTGGCAAATGAGTAACCATTACGTATAATTACCTACAGTTACGTCTTAGGTTTGATACAACCATGGCACGAGCGGGGCTCGAACTCACGACATCCTGGTTACGAAGTGAACGCTCTAACCACTGAGCTACCGCGAAGTTGGTATTTTTCGTCCATTTTGAAAGAAGTATTTGATTTTAATCGCAATCTGCCCCGTTGGGACCCGGGTTGTTACAATAGATATTTAGTCCCCCCGACCCCCCCCCCCCAAACCGGTCGCGGTAGCTCAGTGGTTGGAGCGTTCGCTTCGTAACCGGGAGGTCGTGAATTCGACCCCGCTCCTGCCATGGCCGCGTCAAACCTAAGACGCACAATAGGTAGTGATTGCTCCTTCGCCAAACGCTCGGCATTTAGAAGAGAGAATCACGGGTCTTTCGGATAATACCTTAAAAACGGAGGCCCCGTGTCACGAGAATTTTTCCACTCATATTGAGACGTCACCAGCTGTAGGTGAAGTACTAAAAATTTAGACCTATGCTTACCGCATAGTGCCGTAGCAGTGAGGGTTTTTTAACATGCCAACGCCTCCCCTGACCTCCGTTTCGACCTCTCAGTTACGAAGCGAACGCTCTAACCACTGAGCTACCGCAATATTACATTGAGAACGGGGTCACTTAAACACCGGGGATCTAAGCTTGGCGATGCAGGCCTCGGTAATGAAGGTCCTTTATCGTGTTAACGCCTGCCGCGACACGGTGCCCATGTTATTATGGTTACATCCTGCAAACCCGCGACTCTCGCGTCTATATGACGAAAGATTGGCAAAGAACAATCGCCATTTTTAAGTCGCCGTGACAAATGTCCGGAGAGCTAACGTTATAGAGCCGATGTCAGCGTCACATTTCAGTAAAAACTTTAATCTGTGTTTTACATTGGGCTTGGACATTTTACAAATATTCAGCTGGTACCAAGATTTTTGACCCAATTTTCCTGAGGACTCTAACCTTCTTTTTTAAAACTTGACCTATATCAGATGAACCAAGGGGGAAAGGTTAGATGAATGTTTAACGTCCCGTCGAGAATTGGTCTCAATATGTAATTAAAGTACCTCAAATTTAGACATATGTTTACCACTTACTGTCGTAGCAATGAATGTTCGTTAATGTGCCAATGCCTGCCGCGACACGGGACCTCCGTTTTGAAGGTCATGGCACGGTAAAGAACCCTCACTGTTACGGCCTTGAGTGCTAAGCATAGTTCTAAATTTGTGGTACTTTACCTACAGCTGGTGACGTTAATGATGGCCGTGGGGATCCGGGTTGTTAGAATAGATCCTTAGTATCTCTTGCTTGTCGTAAGAGGCGACTACATGGGGCGGTCCTTCGGATGAGACCGCTTAAACCGAGGTCCCTGTCACAGCAGGTGTGGCACGTTAAAGATCTCTCCCTCCTCAAAGGCCGTAAGTGCCGAGCATAGGCCTAAATTTTGCAGCCCTTCACCGGCAATGGTGACGTCTCCATGTGAGCGAAAGATTCTCGAGCGGGACATTAAACAATATATAATCAATCAATAATATTCTGGTGTAAAAGACCAAAATTAGAATTTTATTGAAAATTTCCAAAGTGTTAGTTCAGGTCATGGTTACAAGGTCAACAAATCTGGTATCCTTGGAAAGGTCTGCTCCCAAGAAATACGTATGCTAAATATAAAAGCAGTACCTCTTATGATTTGAAAGATATGGCTTATTCAAAGTTTATAAAAGTAGGTCACCAGGTCAACCATTTTGGTGTTAACGAAAGGTCTTGCTGCAATAAATACACAAATATGAAATGTCAACCTTTTATGGTGTCAAGGATATGACCAAAGTTTAAAAAGTTTTTTGCTGCAGACGGACAGCAAAAACTAGACATAAAAAACAACGTGGCAACTGAAGGCAATTTATGGGCATATGATGCACAAATCTAATTTGTTTGAACGATGATAAGAATCCATCCTCCAGTGCTGTTCGGAAAATCAGATAATCAACAATTCATTTTTTAACCCAGGATATTAATGGTATAAATCAACAGATTTTACAATACAAAATACAACGTCTAAGAATACAATTGACGACATAATACAGCAGACAGTGGCGGCGTTTGAACGATTTTTCATATCCAAGCATGATTGTCACGTGGTTTGATTGTAATGGCAGGGTTTTATTCATATCCCTCTCAGAGCAATGGCTAAAGGCAGCAACAAAATGGAAACGAGGCTTAATCTAAAGGCGCTCTCTGACGATCTATTTGTGGTCGTCATGCCCGGTGTAGGTGCAGTAGAACCTGGAAAAGCAAAAGAATATTTTCATTATTGAGAACAATACTAGCGGTAAAAAGAAACTGTATACTTACAGGTTAACTAAAAACATACACATAAATAAGATCATAAACATAAAAGGTATTTTTGATCACTCTTTATTCTTGAAGGCATAGGTTAAAGTAGTAAACGCGTGTTTGAGCACATGATCATTCCACATACACCCCCCCCCCTCTTTATCACTTGTTTTTTTTTTATCTGATCTGAAATAGACACACTAATTTTTTGTCTTCTTGTATTTTGTAAATATGCATTAAAGATCACCCAAATATGTTTTCGTCTCTGTCACGTATTAGCAAAAATACACGTTATAAGTGATTATAAGAAGAGAAGGCATGCAACTCTTTTCACCTCGTCTGCCTCACTTGGTTCAAACTTCGCCTGATTTTTCACTTACAGCACGTCAAAACATTGGATGTGCATATATCAATACATTGGTTAAATATTTACTTCGTGTTTCCGTTATATTTCTAAAACTCGCAGATATTTAATTACGTCAATAATGAAATCGCTCACAATCAGAGTAAATTTCGATGCAGTGCACCAGCTGGTTGATAAAGGGGGGGGGGATGTGGAATGATCATGATCCTTGCCCCAAGTACTTGTGTGTTTAGTACTCAGTTTGCTACATGTCGCGGTAAGGGTTGATTGGTTATAATGTTTAACGTCCCTCTCGAGAATCTTTCACTCAAATGGAAACGTCACCATTGCCCGCGAAGGGCTGCAAAATTTTGGCCTATGCACAGGGAGAGGGTCTTTATCTTGCCACAACTGCTGTGACACGGGGCGTCAGTTTTTGCGGTCTCATCCGAAGAACCACCCCATTTAGTCGCCTGTTATGACAAGCAAGGGGTAGTGAGGATCTATTCTAACAACCCGGATCCCCACGGGGAGATGTGAAAAATGAAATGAATCAAATCTAACAATTTTATAGTTAAGTCTGTAAACTTTTAACTTGCGCGTGGGTCGACTCTCAATGTTTTGTAATCACGTACAAAGAGAAGAAACTAATTTTTCAGTCTTCAAAAGATGGAGCAATGACCCGCTATAAATAATATATATTTAAAACAATCGTACACAAATAGCGTTTTGTAAAAATATTCCGAGTTCTTTACATTAAAGACGGTATATAATGAATGATTTAAATCCCTATAACAAATATAAACAAGCTGGTTGTCGCGAATCCGCAATTATAATTAACATTTATATTTATTTATAGCATTTCTTGTTACTCTGATTTAGTATCAGTTTCATTTTGTTCATTATATAGAGTATTTTATTTTATCCGTTTTTGTCATAATATGATTTGTCATTAGTTTTTAGTCCTTGTCCGATTGTTTACATTTTTAATATTGATAAAGAAGGGAAGTCAGTTTTAGCAGAAAATTGATGGATACAGGGTAGGCGGTCTGAGAAGACACAGAAAAAAATAAAGTATACAAGATCGATAGAAACAGGTTTGTGTTGTTTACTAGCTCAGTCGTTCGTTTTGTATCAATAGACTTAGATTGATTGATTGATTATTTATTGCTTACCGCCACACTCAACAATTTTTCAGTTATCTGGTGGCGTCCAGTTTTTGGTGGTGGAGGAGAGAACCCAGATACAATATACCTGGGAAGAGACCACCGACCTTTCGCAAGTAAACTGGCAAACTTGCTCACATAACGCCGCGGCCGAGATTCGAACACGCGCCGACAGAGGTGAGAGACTTTGTGATTTTGAGCCCGATGCTCTAACCACTCGACCCTCAATAGACTTAGCATTTAGATTAATATTTAAAAATATTTCTTACAGTCGTTTATTTGAGTTAGATATACTACTGATTTGAATTACTTGCGTACTTACTCATTAAATAGTACATAATCATTGAATGTGTTTTACTATACTTGTTTTAATATGGATCTGTGAACATGGTGAATATGTTACAATGTACAGTATGTGTTTAATGTTTATTAAATGTGTGAACTGTTGTGATCCGTGTGTGAAGTCAAGGAATTAAGCAGGCTCCGCCACACTGGTGGAGTAGTATAAACCGCTACACAACGATGCAGTTGTGATCCGTGTGTGAAGTCAAGGAATGAAGCAGGCTCCGCCACACTGGTGGAGTAGTATAAACCGCTACACAACGATGCAGTTGTGATCCGTGTGTGAAGTCAAGGAATTAAGCAGGCTCCGCCACACACTGGTGGAGTAGTATAAACCGCTACACAACGATGCAGTTGTGATCCGTGTGTGAAGTCAAGGAATGAAGCAGGCTCCGCCACACTGGTGGAGTAGTATAAACCGCTACACAACGATGCAGTTGTGATCCGTGTGTGAAGTCAAGGAATTAAGCAGGCTCCGCCACACTGGTGGAGTAGTATAAACCGCTACACAACGATGCAGTTGTGATCCGTGTGTGAAGTCAAGGAATTAAGCAGGCTCCGCCACACTGGTGGAGTAGTATAAACCGCTACACAACGATGCAGTTGTGATCCGTGTGTGAAGTCAAGGAATTAAGCAGGCTCCGCCACACTGGTGGAGTAGTATAAACCGCTACACAACGATGCAGTTGTGATCCGTGTGTGAAGTCAAGGAATTAAGCAGGCTCCGCCACACTGGTGGAGTAGTATAAACCGCTACACAACGATGCAAGTAGAGCCCATTAATTAATGTCCATCATGTCTTTTAATTTCCTAAAAATTTTGGTGACTTGTATATTCCATTTTATAACACACACACACACACACACTAAAGATTCATATATCAGTTTATTTGTTTGACGTCCCGTCGAGAATTTTTCACTCATATTGAGGCGTCACCAGCTGTAGGTGAAGTACCACACATTTAGACCTATGCTTACCATTCAGGGCCGTAGTAGTGAGGGTTCTTTAACGTGCCAACGCCAACCGTGACACGGGACCTCCGTTTTTAAGGTCATATCCGAAAGACCCGTGATCCTCACTTCTATATGCCGAGCGTTTGGTGAAGGAGCAATCACTTCCTACGTTAATGTCTTAGGTTTGACGCGGCCATGGCACGAGCGGGGCTCGAACTTACGACCTCCCGGTTACGAAGCGAACGCTCTAACCACTGAGCCATCGCGACCGGTTTCTATATTGGGTTGGACTCAATGTTCGCGTAAGTAATTTCCGTAACTAACCAAGGGATAAAGTTAAGACAAGCAAGCTCATTTGAGTGCTTACAATTACAGCAAAATTCTACTGTAGAACACTGACTACGATTGACGCGCCGAATACAACTAGCCCAATATCGTATTAAAATTACGGTAGCGCATACTATATGACATATATTGTTGTTTATTGTTTATCGTCCTGCTCACTACTCTTTCACTTACTATTGCCAGTGAAGGGCTGCTGAATTTAGGCATACGCTCGGCGCTTATATAGGCTTTGAGCATGGGGCGATCTTTATCGTGTCACACTTAATGTGGCACAGGAACTTCTGTTTTCGATTTATTGTTTATTTCACGTTCCGTCGAGACTTGTTCACTCATATTGAGACGTCACCAGCTGTAGGTGAAGTACCACAAATTGAGACCTATGCTTAGCGCTCAGGGTCATTGCAGTGAACATTATATAACGTACCTATGCCTACTACGACCTCTGTTTTTAAGGTCATATCGCTAAACCCTTGATTTTCTCTTCTAAATGCTGTTTGATAAAGGAGCAATCACTACCTATGTTTACGTCTTATTTTGAACGCGACCGTGACACGAGTGGGGCTTAAACTCACGACCTCCTATTTACGTAGTAAACGCTCTACCACTTACCAACTGCGACCGGTTCAGTGCCGAGTTATGCATTGTGAAGTCAAACGTATTGACTTTAACGTATGTAAATCACTTAATGTTCGGTGGTCTTAATAAAACAGTGTTCCCGTAAAGAATACAAAAGTAAGACTAGGGCAATCACGGACCCCTTGACATGCCAGTGGTGGAATCAAGTGCCTGTTAACCAGTCATGTCCGCATTTAATTCTATATCGTTATCAGGCAAACGGAGTAATCTGTAGTAAAACTTCGTGTGTAAAGAACGGCCAAACAATTGATATGAAACACATCGGACAGCATTCAACCTAATGACGTCTGTAATGAGTGCAGAGCCGATAATGAAACATACGAACAAATACAACTATCTGCTTATAACTAATGTTATCTGCGTTGTTGTATCCTGAAGATGACCGTTCCATCCCTGTCTCCGACATACACGGATCAATTTCAACTTCTGTGCTGAGCACCCTATGAATGTAGATCTCTATCGACCGGGCATGTGCTCATTTCTCCGCAAACGCTGTATAGCATCTTGCTATATTAAATGAATCGCTTCACAACCAAAAGAGGTGGGGTGGTTTCAATCCTGTTTTCACGCCAAACCTTTAACATTGATGTAGGTAGAAACTATTCCAGCATTAAAAGTGAAAGTCACGGATCTTTCAGAATGACTTTAGAAACAGAACTGTAAACAACGCTCACTGCTAAAGTTGATTGATCGATTGTATATTGTTTAACGTCCCTCTTAGGAATTTTTCACTCATATGGAGACGTCACCATTGCCAATGAAGGGATGCAAAATTTAGGTCTATGCTCGGCGCTTATGGCCTTTGAGCAGGGAGGGATCTTTATCGTGCCACACCTGTTGTGACATGGGACCTCGGTTTTTGCGGTCTCATCCGAAGGACCGCCCCATTTAGTCACCTCTTACGACAAGCAACAGGTACTGAGGATCTACTCTAACCCGGATCCCCTTTTGATGTCATCAACGCCTCTGTCATTCTCGAAGCTCAAGTCATCGGTGTCGTCCCATGGTAGGATTTGAATTGTGAAGCAAGACTGCAAGAGATTTACGATCTTGCATACAAGACAAACTTTGTGTCAATTTACTTACAGTGGTGACATCTCTACACCAGTTCAAATTCCTCTAATGAAACGCAAGACATATACAGTGAAATAAACAAAAAACTAAAAGAAAAATAGCATACTCAATACCTTTGACTGTTTATGTATTTGTTTTATTCAATTATGCCCCTTCAAACTTCCCCCCTCATTTTAAGACGTCACCAGTTGTGGGCAAAGTACCACAAATTTAGACCTTTGCACAACTCTCAGGTCCTTAAGCGCGCTAACTCCTGTCAGTACAGGGCACGATCGTTTTTAGAATGCTATCCGCGATTCACATTTGCAGCCGTTTGGCGAAGGAGGAATTACTAATTTAAGTTTAACGCGGCCACGACACGAGCATCCTCCCGATCGCTTTTTCTCTGAGTCAAGCAACCTTTTAAAAAAAACACCCGGCAGAGAAGTATTATGTGCCGTTTCCATAACATTGTCTGCATATTTCATCAATAAATAAAATGTCCAATGGGAGTTTTGATGGAGTGACAGTAAAGTTTTAAAATTCTACTCACTCGCCGGTTCTTTATGCCCAATGAAGTACGATAATCTCACAAGCCTTGGAAATAGAAGTGTTGCAGAAGAAATTTAAATATTGTGCACGAATAAAAACACAATGTAATGTACTAGCATCAAAGGATTTTATAAGTGGGACTCAAGCTAAAACTCAAGCAAAATCTAAATGAAGCAAGTTATCGGTAAAAAAATAAATACAGACAATTTAATGGAAAACTTTTGTATCACTATCTGTGACCATCATAACAGAGAGAGAGAGAGAGAGAGACGCTTTCTGAATGCATATTATCAAAAATCCAGTTATCCGTCCTTTATATGATAAAACGGTACAATTTCGAATAACGTTATTTCTGATGCGCATAGTTGACTGTACATTGTTTAACGCCCCCGCTCGAGAATTTTTCACTAATATGGAAACATAACAATTGCCGATGAAGGGCTTCAAAATTTGGGCGTATGCTGGGCACTTACAGCCTCTGAGTACGGAGGTATCCTTATCGTGCCACGCCTGCTGTAACATATGATATCGGCATTTGCGGTTTCATCCGAAGGACCACCTCATTTAGTCGCCTCTTACCACAAGCATAGGGTACTGAGGATCCACTGTAACCCGGATACCCACGGGAATATTACGAACCAGAGATACAACTTCGATATTTGAGTATTTAGAAGCATAATATAAACAATATTGTGAATTGTACGGAACTACATGTGTACTGATACATGCATGAAATAACGAAAGCTAATTCTTAATCTAAAGTACATATTCAGTTTTGGATATCATTAATTGATGCATATCTACCATATCTATCTGGAAAAAAAATCTAAAACATACCTGTACTACCGGTGGTGACCGAGAACTGTTCTGCGGTGGTTCCAGTGGATGGAGCCACTGTTGTGGCTCTGGTATACGCCACCAAAATCCCACAAACCAGAAACGCACCAGTTAGCTTCATTCTGCACCCAAATCGATCGCAAATGTCGCAGTTTGTCAAACTCGATAATAGACCTACAGCTTCCTGACATACACAAAGGAATAACGACAATCTAGACTACTACTGGGCAATTTGTTCAAGATCCACAGGCATTTACAATAAACATGGGGGTTGTCAGAACTTTTTTCTTCTTTGAGAAATAACGCAACGCTATGACGGCTCGGGATTCTAACTACGACTTGCTGACCTGATCGAGAAGAATAACAAGACGGCTTAAACCGCATATTCATGCAGATTACAAAAACGATGACATCTTAATATAGTCTCTATTGATTGCCGTTCAGGAGCAGACCTATTCTTCTGCAGAGAGAAAAACTATGGAGAGGCCGGAACGCTTGTACAACCATTCCATGTCTGACAAACTTTGGCGGTTATCTTGTCTGAGAAATTAATGTAAAGGATGCATATTCCAATATATTCTCCTTAGCAGGTCTTCTAATATTGATCATAGGGAATACAAATGTACATCTGTAACTTCGGATTATTTTACATTTTCGATACAATGTTTGAACCAAACTCTGTATCTGACATTTGACGCGGTGATCGTATTCACTCTTTCCATATTATTTTTAAATCATCTATGCAACACATCCACATATAGTGATAGTGACCGTTCATTTTGCCAAGAGCTCGGAATTAAGGCGACTCGCCAGACCTTGATAGCGTTTTTAAAATCGGAAGGAAATGGGTTAATTATGAAATATATCATATACATATCTATAATTGTAATGTTGTCAAAAAGGCAAATGAAATTGCAATTTTGGATAAAAATTATGATTTTCAAAAAAAACAACCCACTAGATATTGATAAGAGACTGGCGGATTTGAACTCGGAATGTACGACATTTACCCGATATATTATCTATCGGGCTACTATATACACAAACAAATCAATCCATACAAATTATTTCACAAAATATTTAAGTGGTCATCTTGTAACATAAAATCATAAACGTAAGAAGATCTGGAGCGCGTTCAGGACCGCCATTCTTTGAACGAGTACAAATTCCTGCCGAACGCGTCACGGGAACGCGGACCACGCGTCACGGGAACGGGTTGCAAGAACTCGCACCACCTCTGTGGTATTGTAGTCTAAAAACAGGGACACATTCTCGTCATTCGCGACTCTAAGAACGGAGCAGGAGAACAACGGGTACTGCGGTCTCAAACGCACTCTTCCAAGTTATTTCCCACCTCAAACGTGAACGTCACGAATCACTCGGAGGAAACCCTAAAAAGATAAGGTGCCAGGGTAGCGTCCCCTTTGTGAGCGAAAGGTCTCGACAACAATCAAATAATATATTAGTTTAGATGAAAGTTATTGACTTGAATTACTTTTTGTATATAATAAGCCATTTGCTGGTGCCTAATTATTAGCCACTAAGACTATAATTAACGCGCATGCTTGCAAGAAATTTATCATGATTGTATTGCAAGTATCTCGAGCACCCGTATGCAAATGTTTAGAGTGCTTCAGTGTAAAACAAGTAAAGAAGTCAATACACGTACTTGCTTATTGATGACTTTAATCCAGTAAATGTTTCTGTCATTAGTAGTCGCTAAGGACATTTGGAGTGTAAAGGTGAAGATAACTAACAGTATTCAATCTCGTAATTACTACAACAAATACAAAGCAGAAAGATAGCGAAACACGGACCCCTGGACATACCAAAGGTGGGATTAGGTGCCCAGGAGGTGTAAACATCTCCTGTTGACCGGTCACACCCGTAGTCAGAATCAATGTGCCAAGAACGGCCTAGCAATTGGTATGAAACACGTCCGACATTATTTGACCTAATGGAAAGTTGTACTGCCAAACTAGATAGTTATAACGACCATAAAATTGTACGAAAATGACACAAAATAGCGGTAGCGATACGGACGCTCTCCTGGGCTTTGTTTGGGAATGGAGGATAGAACTTACAACACTGGCTAAATGAAATCATATGGAACAATCGGCCGAGGTACATGTACATGTAAACAGGAAGTACGTGTTCGAAGCAAGTAAGGTAACTCTAAACGTGTTACAAGGAAAGATGAATAAAAAAATAAATTTCAACAAATAACGATAACTCCTCACAATCTGAGTCATTCTCTAATCCGGTCTAAACTAGTCTACGTTTGTACAGTATACGGAACGGCAAGAACATCTTATATCAAAGCCCAAGATGCAATACACCACCAAGAGTCTCACTTAAGTTATAATAACAAGGGAAGTTCTGTCCATGTAGAATACATTTAATTTATCACGAGTGTCGTTTTGAAAGTTTCAGATGTTGCGCAGATTGCCTCTCGTACCAATGGACAAAAAGTCAATTGCATGTGTTCTCTGGTTCGTAAGAATCGCGCAACAGCATCAAACTTTTGCTGTGGTTTGGCAGCAATTAAGGTAGAGACGGATAGCAACCATGTAATCGGTAAAAATTGGGTATTTTCACGTGAATTTATTTTTTGGAATTCCTTACACCGTCGTAGATTGATTGATTATATATTGTTTTACGTCCTGCTCGAGAATTTTTCACTCATATGGAGACGTCACCATTGCCGGTGAAGGGCTGCAAAATTTAGGCCTATGCTCGGCGCTTATGGCCTTTGAGCAGGTAGGGGTCTTTAAGGTGTCACACCTACTGTTACACGGGGACTCGGTTTTTGTGGTCTCATCCGAAGGACCGCCCCATTTAGTCGCCTCTTACGACAAGCAAGGGGTACTGAGGATCTATTCTAACAACCGCAACAGCATCAAACTTTTGCTGTGGTTTGGCAGCAATAAAGGTAGAGACGGATACCAACCATGTGATCAGTAAAATTGGGTATTTTCACGTGGATTTATTTCTTGGAATTTCTTACACCGTCGTAGAATAATTGAAAAAACAAATGGGGTCTCCGAACGTTTCTCGTGACTAGCTTGTCGGTAGCTTGAGAAAATTAATAGGAATAGTAAACGGTATTTACGTGAATGAAAAATAATGGTTGATCAAATGTTTTATCCGTGTGGTAATTTTTACCAAACGAAATGAAAACCTCCATGTCTGTGGTTTGAAGACTTTACCACCCTTACTATTATCATGGGCAGGGATGCCCCATGTTACTGGGGAAAGCTGTTTGCGATTTTTTTTTTGTACGGATACTTAAGGACTGTGCCATTATCTGAATTGCAGAAGACTCAGAACATCTCTGCTTTGCCAGAATGTCATTTCGGTAAATTCATTCCCCATCTTCAACAACTCTAGGAACATACTACAGGGAGACTGTTCACGGTTTTTTTTGTTGTTTTTTTTGGTTTTGTTTTTGTTTATTTGTTTTGGGTTTTTTGGGGTTTTTGGGGTTTTTTTTTTTTGGTTTTTTTGAAAGATTTAGTTTTTCATTTTTTATCTTAAATATTAATAATGTAACTCAATCAATGTAGATTGATTGTTGTTTTCTACTAAACCCAACAATGTTTTTAGTTATTTGGTAGCGATCAATTTTTTATTGGTGGAGGAGAGAACGAGCGAGATTCGAACCAACGCCGACTAGAGGTGAGAGGCCTTGTGATTTTGAGCGCAATGCTCTAACCACTCGACCACGGAGCCGACTAGAGGCGAGAGGCCTTGTGATTTTGAGCGCAATGCTCTAACCACTCGGCCCTCTGAGCTAAAGGAGGATGGGGTTTTCTTGACAACGATCGGACTGGAGCCAGTACATACCCGATTTGTATCCAAGGATGAAATTGGAAAAAAGATAAATAGCGAAAAGGCAAATAGCTTTACATTTCTAAGTACATAAATATCCATCTGGTTCCTATCATTGAGTCTTCACGAAACGTTTTATTGAATACATGCCCATACATCTATTTCTATTAATTTAATCTGCCCGAACAAATTTTAACATGCCCCCCCCCCCCCCCCCCCCCCCCCAAATGCATGCTGCATGCAGGCCAACAAAATATATATTTCTGTTTCCTGTACCCAGTCAGGCCAACAAAATATATATTTCTGTTTCCTGTACCCAGTCAGGCCAACAAAATATATATTTCTGTTTCCTGTACCCAGTCAGGCCAACAAAATATATATTTGTGTTTCCTGTACCCAGTCAGGAAAACAAAATAGGTAATGATGTATTAACTACTTGGGCAAAATATTTTTATTACATTTTTGAATAAAAATGCTCGGCGCTTACGGTCTTTGAGCAGGGGGATCTTATATCGTGTCACACCTGCTGTGACACGGGGCCTCAGTTTTTGCTGTCTCGTCAGAAGGACCGCCCAATTTAGTTGTCTCTTACGACAAGCAAGGGGTACTGAGAACCCTGCGAACGTACGATTTAAAAGCTACAGAGAAAACACGGGGAAGTTATATACATAGAGAAACCAAATCGCACATAAAATGCGTATGACATTTAAGTTCGTGCGTAAAAATAAAAACAAAATTGATATATATGTGTGATAAATAATTTTATTTCCTTGTAAATGCTTTAGTTCACTCATAAATAATTTGAAGCTACTATAGAGATAATACATGTCCAGACATAGAGTCCCCACAACTTCCTTGTAAATAAAGCGGCAGAGTTATTTCCTCTCGAATCTACAAGGATAAACAAATAAAACATGAAAGCATTCAATGGACAGAAATACTGATATTGCGAGATAATGTTGAAGGCATATCGTGAAATATAACATAGCCGACGATGAATAGTGCCCGTAAGATCAGCACCAAAGACACACGTAGTTTAAACAGGGGAAAAAAAATCATACAACAACAAGATTACACGTAGATTAAAAAGAAAAAATAATTTTAAAAAAATCAAAAAAGTAATGTGCTTCTGAAATAGTGATGTCCCCAGATTAGAACAAATTGGAACTAAGATTTGTAGAGGTCACCAGGTGAGAGATTTAGTGCGAATAGAAAGCTCTTGGTACAAGGAATGCACATACCACATATGAAACGTGTACCTCTTAAGGTGTGGAAGATATGACAAAGGTCAAGGTCACTAAAACAGATATCGTTAGAAATGGCTTCTCACAAGCAATGAAATGTTAATTTTGAAAGCAGTACCTCTTACGGTTTGAAGTATGGCTTATGTTCAAATTTCTTAAATGTAGGTCACCAGGTCTAAGAGTTTGTGTCAATAAAAAGGTCTTGCCACAAAAATATATATACCAAATATGAAATTGATTGATTGTTTGTATTACGCCCTGTTGAGAATTTTTCACTCATATTGAGACGTCACCAGTTCTAGGTGAAGAACCACAAATATACGTATTTTTAGCGTTCAGGCCCGTAACAGGAAGGGTTCTTTAACGTACCAACGCCTGCAGCGATCTCCGTTTTTAAGATCATATCTGAAAGACCTCTGATTCTCACTTCTAAATGCCGAGTGTGTGGCGAAGGAGCAATCATGTTTACGTCTTGGGTTTGACGCGGCCATGGCATGAGGGGCTCGAACCTCCCGGTTACGAAGCGAAGGCTCTACCACTGAACTACCGCAACCGATACCAAATATGATTGATTGTTTGTTGTTTTCCGCCACACTAAACATTTTTTCAGTTATCTGGTGGCGTCCGGTTTTTATTGGTGGATGGGAGAAAACAAATTAACCCAGATACACTGGAGAAGAGAGTACTCAGATACAAGGTACCCGGTAAGAGACCACCGACCTTCCGAGAGTATACTAAATATGAAAGATCTATAGCTTATGAGTGTAAAAGATATAAATAAGGTTGAATTTTTAAAAAAAATATCTATAAGCTAGATCAAAGATTAGGGTTACAAGGTAAACATATATTTATTTGTTGGAACTGTCTTTTCACAAGAAATGCACTTGCTAAATATAAAAACAGAACCTTTTACGATATGAAAGAAGTCTTATGTTCAAATTTTCTAAAAGTAGGTGAAAGGTAAATTTTCAAACTTAGGTGGAGGTCAGCAAATCTGGTATTGTTAGATTGATTGATTATTTATTGCTTTCCGCCACACTCAACAATTTTTCAGTTATCCGGTGGCGTCCAGTTTTTGTTGGTGGAGGAGAGAACCCAGATACAATGTACCTGGGAAGAGACCACCGACCTTCCGCAAGTAAACTGGCAAACTTTCTCACATAACGCCGCGACCGAGATTCGAACACGCGCCGACAGAGGTGAGAGGCTTTGTGATTTTGAGCCCGATGCTCTAACCACTCGGCCACGGAAGCCCCCCGGTATTGTTAGAAATGTCTCAGAAAATCACACATGTTAAATATAAAAGCAGTTCCTTTTACCGTGTGAAAGATATGGCCTATATTATTTTTTTTTAAAATTAGGTTAAAGGTCATCAGGTCAAAAATTGTGGTGTCGATGGAAACGTCTTGCCACATTCCTAATATGAAAGCTTTGGTTCTCGTGTTTTGCAAGTTCAAAGTCATATGACAGACAGACAGCCAAACCGGTCAAAACCTGCATACCCCCGAATTTTCGATTCCGGGGGGCTTAAAAACACTCACATTTTGTTACCTGCATGGTTGACATTGGGGACGATTGTCCTCGTGAAAAAGATGTCGTGTTTGACGAGAGTAGTGATGCATTTCTTGTGGGCACGCTAGATATTTTCGTTGGTTTTGTAGGTGTATCTTCTGTTGATGTATTTAATGTTGTTGAGAGCGATAGTGACGTTGATGTTGGTGTATTTAATGCTGTTGACGAGTTCGATAATGACGTTGCTGTATTTAATGTTATTGTCGAGGGCGATAGTGACGTTGCTGTTGGTGTGTTTAATGCTGTTGACGAGTTCGATAGTGACGTTGCTGTATTTAATGTTGTTGTCGAGGGCGATAGTGACGTTGCTGTTGGTGTATTTAATGCTGTTGACGAGTTCGATAGTGACGTTGCTGTATTTAATGTTGTCGAGGGCGATAGTGACGTTGCTGTTGGTGTATTTAATGCTGTTGACGAGTTCGATAGTGACGTTGCTGTATTTAATGTTGTTGTCGAGGGCGATAGTGACATTGCTGTTGGTGTATTTAATGCTGTTGACGAGTTCGATAGTGACGTTGCTGTATTTAATGTTGTCGAGGGCGATAGTGACGTTGCTGTTGGTGTATTTAATGCTGTTGACGAGTTCGGTAGTGACGTTGCTGTATTTAATGTTGTTGTCGAGGGCGATAGTGACATTGCTGTTGGTGTATTTAATGCTGTTGACGAGTTCGATAGTGACGTTGCTGTATTTAATGCTGTTGACGAGGGTGATAGTGACATTGCTGTTGATGTGTTTAATGCTATTGTCAAGGTTGATAGTGATGTTGATGTATTTAATGCTGTTAAAGAGGGCGATAGTGCTGTTGATGTGTCTAATGCTGTTGTCAAGGGCGATATGGATGTTGCTGGTGTATTTAATGCTGTTGACGAGGGTGATAGTGACGTTGGTGATGCTGATAACGATTGTGTTGTTGGTTTTGTCGTCAATTCAGGGACATTTGTTGATGTCAATATCAATGAAAGGCTCGATTGTAATGTTGTTTTCTTACTTTCCACTGTCGTTATAGATGTGTTTACTGTTGTTTTTTTTATCGATGATTCTGAAAAATGTGACATTGATGATGATATTTGCGATGCCGTTGAAGTTCGTGTATCAGAAGTGAACTCTGAATATGCGGATGACAACGATGTCGATGGAAGCGTTGATTGCGAAGTGGTGTCTATAGGTGTTGTTGTCTGTCTTGATGTTGAATATTTTACTGAAGTCCAGTGTGCTGCTGACGATTTTCTTGTCATAGTTCGCGGTGTTCTATACGTCGTGGGTACCGTGGTTGTTGGTGTTGATCGGTTTGGTGTCGTGGTGAAGTTGGATTTAATATTTGATGGTGGCGTGGCTGATGCTGTTGTAGAAATAAATATAAAGCTATTTCCTCGGCAATCGAAAATTCGAAGTCATTACAAATTAATGTTTTGCGATATAAAAGTTAATCACATGAGTAAAAACAAAACAAAAGAAAGATTAAGATGTTTACATTAGTTGTGTATTGATATTCTATATACGAAAAAAAATCAAGCGTACCTCCATTTGCGTTCTTGCTTTCTAATATAAACAATGCAATAGCACATATCACAATGCAACGTTTCATCTGGAAAAAAATATATAACAATAAGAACAAAGGATACTTTGGAAATAGCTACATTTCCCTCATTATCACACAAAAAATTACAGTAATTGCAATCTAGAATCAAAAGTTTGTATCAAAAAATATCCTCCAGATAAATTCACTATACCAATTCAATATTCAAACATGCTCGTTAAGTGTAGTAAATTACAATCTGTCAGCTACTTAAGATCAAGTTATAATGCGGATTTAAAATTTGAAGTTCGACAGAGCCATGCTTTGGGAAATAATGTGCGGTCGGGGTCAACATAAGGTTGCATGAGCAAAGGGAGATAACGAACTTGATCAATGTCATAAATTCTATAAAAGACACAAAAAAGACATAAATCCACAAAAAGACATAAATCCACAAAAAGGACAATACGGACTGCCTACCGCGTACCTCCTGTTGACCGTGTATATATATATATATATATATCTTTGTGTGAGCTCCATATATATTGTCACTCACTGATGTAGCGGTCGATATGTTTGTTTGTATTACGTCCCGTCGAGAAATTTTCACTCATATTGAGACGTCACCAACTGTAGGGGAAGTACCACAAATTTAGACCTATGCTTAGCGCTCAGGGCCGTAGCAGTGATGGTTCTTTAACGTGTCAACGCCTACCGTGACACGGGACCTCCTTTTTTAAGGTTGTGTCCGAAAGACCCGTGATTCTCACTTCTAAATGCCCAGCGTTTGGCGAAGGAGCAATCACTACCTATTTTTCGTCTTAGGGTTGATGGGGCCATGACACGAGCGGGGCTGGAACTCACAACCTTCCGGTTAAGAAGCGAACGCTCTAACCACTGAGCTACCGCGAGCGGTCGAGCTTGAGAAATAGGCCCTAAACTGAATATGCCAGTGTTAGTTATTGATGATACTTCATGGAATAGAATCTAGCGGGATATTAAAAATAGCAATGCTAGTGTATTTCGCTTCAGAAGTTCTATTTTAGTGACAAATAGCTTGTATATTGTATATTAATAAAAATAAGGCTTTAGCTGTTTACATATCAAACTAATATCACTTTGTTGCGATATTGCTACGTTCTTCTCGAATATCTTTTTTTTTTACTGGATACAATTCCGTAAGCACTTAACTCCAGTATCAAGGAAAACTGTTATTGGATGAAGAAGTGAAAATTACAAGCAATGATCAATCTCATAAATCCTTTAAAGGATACTAAATTAAAACCATATATACCGTATTCTTGGGATATTATTACATGACTAAAAAAGATCGGTTTCATATCAAGCTATTTAAGATGAACACATAATGCAAATTACGTAATTTAACTCAATCAGATTAAAAAGAAATCAAGCTATTTTCCTATTTTTATCATGTATTCTCGGAGTCGGATAGTCATCGCCCCTTTTATGATATTTTTCATGAACACGTGATGTTGGACGCGGAATTTCGAAAGTCAACTTCGGTATTTTCTACGGTATTAATCAAATATGAAATTAACCCAGTTATGAATATGCCCCTCAACCGGTGCATGGGTCGTATCATGTACGTAAAAGGAATATTTACATTTCCAATGTTTTTGTCATTAATATAATGATAGTCATTTCCCCATGAACGCAGTGCAGCTGTGACCAATGCGCGTATGAAATTTGATAAACACATTACGTCTATTTAACGACAGAGATGGAAGTGCAATGTATCATGTAGATACTAAAGGTTGGATAACGTATGTGGGCGTGACGCACTGCAGCCCCCACTCATCTTCAAAACTGAAATCTATTCGTAAATGTTAATTAATAATTACAGAAGAAATATCCACTTCAAACATTTAAGATACATACCTTACAGGAAAATGAGATGCTCTTTAAGATCACTTCGTCCTTTCCACTGGAATTTTGTAAATGTTTCTTCAGAACACTTTAGAACCTATGACCGATTCTATTATCATAGCATCACTTAATATTTCCGATAAAAATGGAAGGAATTATCGACAGAATAAGAGGCAGCCCACAAAATATCGGAGTTGTCAAGATTACCCCCGATTAAAACAACAGAACCAGCACTCTTTGTTTGCTCTAGGGTTTATTAATCTGCAATTTGTTAATATTTCTTCTTCTGCACACATGTTCAATTTATTCATAAAACTTCTATTTCGTTTTTCCACGTTCGCCAGACATATGCATATTATGTAATATTAATACGATTTTATTGAGGATGACTCCTTTATTGAAAGAAGTCATTTTGTAATTTAGCAGGTACTTGGTGAAGTTGAAGAGTTAAAAGTAAATGACAATTTAAAAGGAAGCCCCTTGCTATTTCTTTCACATACAACATGTGTTTTACGTCACTGTCACACGAACTAGTTGGTTCATTTGTACACAAAATATGGAATTTCGCACAGACACTTACAGTGTGGATAGCGTGCATACATCTTATATGCATACCTAACCCTGTGCTCAATGAAAAAATAAAAATAGAACCAATATTATCTTCAAATTGTGTGAATTTCCCACCGATAGCCTTCACAATTCTGAATCGTCATATTCTACTTTCTGTAAGTTTTTGAAATGACCAATTTCAAGTGCTAACGTACAATTGTATGTAAAGGTTCAAATTAGGAGACTGTTACATCCACTCAGAGACCGATTCAAAGGGTATAAACAAATTTGTGGTACATGAGTGAAAAATTCTCGACGGGACGTAAAACAAACAATCAATCAATTTTAATATTTGACAGTAAGGAGAGAAATACTGGAATTATTTTAAAAATAGTGACACTAGTAGCATATAACTCTGGACATTCAGCAGCATTAACCCAGCAACTGAAGCATTGAATTCAAAACAGGAAAGATTTGTTTGCTTGATTGTGTGTTTGTTTGTTTTACGTCCCGTCAAGAATTTTTCACTCATATTGAGACGTCACCAGCTGTAGGTGAAGTACCACAAATTTAGACCTATGCTTAGCTCTCAGGGCCGTAGCAGTGAGGGTTCTTTAACGTGCCAACGCCTACCGTGACACGGGACCTCCGTTTTTAAGGTCATATCCGAAAGACCCGCGATTCTCACTTCTACATGCCGAGCGTTTGGCGAAGGAGCAGTCACTACCTATTTTTCGTCTTAGGTTTGACGCGGCCATGGCACGAGCGGGGCTCGAACTCACGACCTCCCGGTTACGAAGCGAACGCTCTAACCCCTGAGCTACCGCGAAAACAGGAAAGAAACAGCATTCACAATTAGCTCAGCATACACAGACAGTGCATAGTAACGCTGTGACAAGTAGTGTATCGGGCTACTACTATAATCATTTAATGTGGTATTTGTTATTTCCTTGTAAAAGTTAAACACTGATACCCTGTTGTGTGGTACACTTGTTGGACCATGTATTTATTAAAGCTGTTTTGTATTTTTGTTTTTCGTGCTGCTACATAGGACACGATAGGCAAAGGTATAACTGAGAAATATATGACTACAGGAAATTGCTAAATCTGCATTACACAGAGAGAGGGGAAGACCAAGAACACTCCTCAACTGATTTTTGACATCTGTAATTTCGAATGAACAAGTTTATACGAGATACTTAAAATCGTCTTGACTTTTTAGTAACCTTATCTATACACGTAATAGCATTGGGACGATTGCGATAAAAGTTTGCAATTTTCAGAAAATGTGTATGGGCAATCCTTTCACGTAAAAGATTTGAGTGATATAAACATGTCTGTACCGGTCTAGCCATGCCATTTTTAGCTTCGTCACAAAGTATCGTCCTACCTTGCCATGCTACTTTTTAAATAATCAAATTTGAGATTGATACTTAACTAGAGTACATTTAAATTTGTTGAAAAGTCAGACAATGATTTTAGATATATTAGTTGTACCTTGGTTTCTTTGGTATTTATTGGCAACGAATTTATTAAGTAGTAATGGTAAGTTTTGAAAATGACCACACCATCTTGTTGTAACACCATAAAATGTGTTCAACCCCTGTTGACAAACAATGGCTACCAAAAATATCACGAGAAATGACCAGCATGTAATGCACTGTTGCATATGACAAAGTATGTTTTTATAATTGTTTTGTGTCAAAGTTTTCCCTATATAAAATAACCCGGAAGTAAATTTTAACAAATGCTGACAACAATAAAATGATTGCAAATAAATCCTGTACTTCAAAATATCATTGTATTTTAACGATACGTATTTCACACAGTAAATCTACAGATCAAGATGAAACGACCTCGTCCCCATCAAGGTCTCCGGTTCAAATCCCATCAACATATTTTTTAAAATAATTTTAAAGACAGGTTTTTTTCCTCTTATATCGTGATTGTGGGCATCACTTTATATATACTGAGACGTCACCAGCTGTAGGTGATATACTACAAAATTTAGACCTATGCTTAACGCTTAGCCGTGAGGGTTCTTCCACCTGCCAACGCCTGCCGTGACACGAGACCTCCGTTTTAAAGGTCATATCGAAAAACCCGTGATTCTCACTTCGAAATGCCGAGTATTTGGCGAAGGAGCAGTCACTACCTATTTTTCGTATTAGGTTTGACGCGGCCATGGCACGAGCGGGGCTCGAACTCATGACCTCCAGGTTACGAAGCTAACCACTGAGCTACCGCAACCGGTACATACTAACCCACGCAGATTCGAGATTTCCTAATTTATAGGAGTGAAAAATTCTCGACGGGACGTACAACAAACAAACAAAATATGTACCGGAGATCATCACATCGTTGCTCTGTTCAGTTACGTCAGTTTGTTCTCCTGTACTCGTACCATTGCAAAAAGTGATATTACATAGGTAGTGATACGTACAGCTGTATGCAAGAAATTTGAATTTCTTCAATGGTATCTCGAATGGAATGCAGGAAAAACCTGAGGATATTTTAGTGGTAGCAATACGTACAGATTGTATGTAATAAATTTGACGTATTGGTGTCCAAAAAACAAGTGTAAGAGACCCATGAAACTTGACGCTTACTCAAGCCACTGTATCTATGACTCATCGCCTTGAATTGGTAATATACATGGGCGTTGTAAAGTGACATATCCAGAAGCCAAGCCCCCTAATTAGGTGCGGCCTGTCTCGGGATTCGTGGGTATTATTAAGACCTATTCATTGTTTATATATATTCTTATGTAAATCGTTGGGCTAATATTGTGGCTAAACTCTGACAATCTACTTCTCGATAACCATTACGACACATTTTGGCATTTTAAAGACATACACGACGTTTCTCAATAATATATAATTTTTCGTACACTTTCACGTACAATTACTTGTATTCTATTTCGTTTCTACACGAAAATGAGGCATGTTTCCATGTATGTTTTAAAGTTTCTTCTTGTATGTAAAAATGTAAATTGAGCTCTATTGTATAAATGGTTATTACCGAAGTAAAGAGAAAAGGAATTTTGAAACAATGGAGTATCGAATCCGTGACCTTAAAGTTAAGTGATCTAACCACTGAGCTACCCAGGCCTATGTAAAATATCTGGTAATATTATTACATTACAAAATTTAATCCTTTTATATAAGAACTCTTCATATCGAGTAGATGAAAAAATTATTTTAAAGAAAATGTCAGAGACATCGTGTATGTCCTTAAGTATTGGAAGAATCATTATGTTTATATTTGTCAGTTTAAGAGTCTATACGATATATTTATTTGTTTGTTTGTTTACGTCCCATTCGCAATTAAATGTAGATTAAAGTTTGTTCACGGCGTACTCCCAAAAAAGTCGGGGGTCACAGCAGAAGTTTAAAGATTTACAAAGGAAATATGACTTCATTCTACATATATTTTGTGTTCGTGATAGGATTTATGGGATTTACTTCATTTTACATATCTTTTGTGTTCGTGATAGGATTTATGGGATTTACTTCATTTTACATATATTTTGTGTTCGTGATAGGATTTATGGGATTTACTTCATTTTACATATCTTTTGTGTTCGTGATAGGATTTATCACTGTTCTTTATCTTCGCTTGTTCATGAATAATAAAAAATATGAATGATAAAAAATATACTTGTATTAATAAATACCATAATACAACAGTTTGTTAGGCTGAGCAAACTTAAGTGACCTATAGGTCTGTAAGCTAGCAAACGAGAAGACGCGAGATTTGATAGCACACGAGAAGACGCGAGATTTGAGTACTTCCAGTGACAAACGAAACAGTCATTTGCTTTACGCTTGTACGAAATCATAGATATTGGAAAATGTCCTGCAGTTTTTATCGTTTTCCGGTCAATGCAAAGAAGAGGACATTATAGGGAAAGTTGCTCCATTCAAAGTACCGGAAGTCAATCATCAGTCTCTATATTCATTAGTTTTTGTTATATATCTATATAGATTTACATTTATTATTTACATTTATTTACTTATAATCCACACATCACGACGTACTCAGCTACACGTTATATGTACTGCGCTAAACTACCTGCAAAACTCGCCAGGTGACGAGTGTGTAAGAAGGGGGTGGGGCTCAGGGATCAGTCTGTTCACGAGCAATGACACTTGAAATTGTATCAAACATTAAGGTACTGTTACTGAAATAAATGGGATCTACAGAGAAAATCCTCACGAGAAATAGTCCAAGACACAAGTCATTTTTTAACAAAGTTACAACAGTTGTAGCGCTAGACAGTACCCTATACAACAAACTCTGTTACGGACATTTTCTTATTCATTTCCTGCATGGTCCTGATAAATGAAATACTTGCACAATTTTCAAAAAGAGATCAGTATTTAATTTATTTTAATATGATAAATATTCCATGGCATCTTTGAGATTCGGTCGATTCTTTCTTTTTTCTTTTTTTTGGGGTTATAATTTCAGTGTTATAATTTGATGACATGATGCGTTTGCGTTAATGATGTACTGAGAATATCATAATCAAAAACACTGAATTGCTCTATCTTCTCTCCTTAAACGAGTTTCAAATTGTATAAACACAGTTTTGTATAGATTGATTGGTTGATTGTTGTTTTCTACTACACTCAACAATTTTTCAGTTATCTGGTGGCGTCCAGTTTTTATTGGTGGAGGAGAGAACCCAGATACAATGTACCCAGGAAGAGACCACCGACCATCCGAAAGTAAACTGGCAAACTTTCTCACATATATCGGTGCAAGCGAGAATCGAACCCGTGTCCACTAGAGGTGAGAGGCCTTGTGATTTTGAGCGCAATGCTCTAACCACTCGGCCACGGAGGCCCCCTGTTTTGTATAGAGAAAAATATTTGTTTATTAGAGAAAAATGAAAATGATTTTCCCCCAATTTTTAATTTAGGTTAGATGGGTGTCATCTAGACTACTTCCATGAGGTAGTCCTGGACTCCTTGATGACACACAGTTCTTGTAAGTGCATGCCGGGATATTATCAAAGCAGCGACTAGTGCAGCACCAAATGGGCACTATCAGTTAGTTTTCAAATTTGAACCCAGGACCAACATGTGCACCACAGTAAAATGTCTGCAAAACGCATGACTGGATAACGTCTTAAGTGTTCCCAATCCATGATCAACGTCTTAAGTGTTCCCAATTCATGATCAACGTCTTAAGTGTTCCCAGTCCATGATCAACGTCTTAAGTGTTCCCAATCCATGATCAGTCACCACAAGGTGTGCTGTTCAACATTTTAGCATTTTTATCCTCAAGAGGGCATTTGGCCCATAATGAGGTTGAACTGTATTACAGTTAACATTCACATGTAGAGGGCTAACAAAAAGATATAACATGCATATCAGCGGTCTACGAGTCAACATCAACCATCCTGTATGTAATACACTAACAGTACCGGTATATCAATCACTTTGGATTCAATTCAACCGTAGTATATTTTAACATTTTATCTGAGTGACTGTTAAGTACAATACTGTACATGTTCACTTTACAAAAAAATCAATCTTAACTCTCAATGTTGGGGGAAATTATATTCAATAAAATAGAACCTAGGTGTCGAATAGCTTAGCATACATGTAAATTATAAATGCATTGCTGATTGGTTTTGTTTTACTCTTGTAGTTTATCAATACATGTTGACTTTGAATTCCTTCAGAAATGAAAATTCTATCCATTGTGCAATGCTAATAATTTTGCCCATTCAGAGTCTTTTATGATCGGGGTAATTTTGAAGCCTGTTGTCCAAACTATTAAGTTCCAGCAATAAATTTCTTAAGACCTACAGCCCCTATTACAATTGGACTTCGTCGTCGTCGTGCGTTAACAACATTTTAAACTTTTTCTTGATAACTATTCTTCCAATTCTTTTCCAGTTAGGGAGTCTCCGTGGCCGAGTGGTTAGAGCATCGGGCTCCAAATCACAAAGCCTCTCACCTCTGTCGGCGGGTGTTCGAATCTCGGCCGCGGCGTTATGTGAGGAAGTTTGCCAGTTTACTTGTGGAAGGTCGGTGGTCTCTTCCCAGGTACATTGTATCTGGGTTCTCTCCTCCACCAACAAAAACTGGACGCCACCAAATAACTGAAAAATAGTTGAGTGTGGCGGAAAGCAATAAATAATCAATCAATCAATCTTTTCCAGTTTGGTATGAGAGTAGTATAAGCCATCCCGATAGGGGGTTCAACTGAGTGCACTTTTTGCAGTAGTATAGGGGTCAATTGAGTGTACTTTTGAGTGCTGATCGATAGGGCGGTCAGGCAAGTGGACTTTTGAGGTCAAGTGAATGGACAGGAGAGGTGGGGTAATGGCGTGTTTACTCCATAGCATTTCCTTAAAAAATCGAGAGAATATGTGTTTGACTCCGTGTTATTTCGTAAAAAAAAATCCATAAAGATACGTCTTGATCCTGTGTGGGTTTTTTCGTTAATATTTTATAAAAAGAATAAAGCATTTTTTTAAAAAAGGTTACACTTTGTGAAAACAGTTTTAACACAGTATTGAAGTCCACGGTTTTTAAGGAACATGGTTTGCTAAGATTTCACACAGTGTTCGCAGATTTTAACAGTCACTCTGCTCAGTCTACCGTACCAAGATTGTCCTTGAAATTGTCCGGGAAATCTGGATATAACAGCTAGCTTAGTGTATTATGTTGACGTTTCGCTTCTTGGAAAAGCGGGTATTTTCTGAAAGTCAGATTGATATGAAATCAAAATACTGGCGATCACCAAATATCTGGCAAAATCGATAAAACCGAGAGTGCTATGACGTCATAATGGCAATGGCGATGTAAAACCGGCCGAGAACGGTATGATACATAGTAATCCTCGGTGTTTAATCTTTAGTGGAAATATGTGTTATTAATCTTATGATGCGTTTAATAATCTTGCGTGTTTTATTCAATGTGTTAATAATCCTCAGTGTTACGAGTACGTTTTTAAGATTAATTTTAAAATAAACACATCGTGTAGTCACCGTTTGTTTAGATTCCGCAGTGTTCGCAGTTCTTAACAGTCTCTCTGCTCCGTTTTCTACGGGATTGCTTATGTACCGAGAATGGCCTTGACAGGCGGCAATCAGGACCAGCTGTAACATCTAACTTAGTGCATTATATTGACGTTTCGCTTTGACTTCTCAGAAAAGCGGGTATTTTCTGAAAGTCAGACTTTGCTTCATGTAGGAAAACAAAACTTTCGCGATCGCCATATAAGAAAAAAGAGTTTATATAAATATTATGTGGTCGGATCTTTAACCTGCGGTTTTTGTTGTATATTTTCTATATGTTGAACTGAATGCCTTGTATAGTTTTACGTCATACAATCAATATGAACTCATAATTCTTGAATCATTTCAAAAAGTGAAAGATAACCCATTTTGTAAGTTTTCCATTTTTATTAAACAGGCAATTTCTTAAAACATGCAATTTCAGAAAACAATAATTTGATGGCGTTTTAATAGTCCTATTTCATTCTTTTTGCCCAGTCTCTTCTTGAGGTTTGTTCCACTGTCTTTGTATCTGGTTCCGGGACTCATTGATCTAGTGGCCTTGCGTTACGCATTTGTAGCAGGAGTCCTTTTCCTCAGTTTTCTTGCCTTGAGAAAATCTGGTGACTAATGTCCCACAAGTGTAGCAGGGGTTGCTAGTTTGCGGATACCAGCTTGTTGACAAGGGTGGCAGTGTGGTTTAACAAGGATGACAGTGTGGTGATATGAATACATTGATTCTATTAACATCTAAGAAAGTAACTTTCTGTAGTCATGGGGCTATTCCAAGCTCTAGTCTTGTGATTCAAGAAAATAAAAGCTGTAGGATTCTGACTGGGCAATCCGTTGTCTGGATCAGTTCCATTTGTCTTATCGTGCTTCTGAGTCTAACAGCTATAATGACCCATGATAGTCTACTGGAGCCTTGTTAAAAACGCTTTTTATGCCTTTTACAAAAACTCTTTTTTCTTTTCTTTCCTTTGCCCGATTGGGTGGCTCCAGCTATGGCACTGGAAATCAAAGGAACGGGAACGGTAAATATTCCGTGACCTTTCTGACGTCTGACTCCACGATGGTACTTCATTACCACACTTCCTTTCAATACAGTTTTCCAAAATTAAGTGTTACGATTCTTCTTCCATTTAAAAAGGGCATGACGGTACTCATAGAGGTCATGATGCGAATGTCGATATGTTTTTGTTTTTCAATTTCAAATATTCAGCTCTGATAGGTTCCCATTCAGCCTCTTGTCGATCCTCCAGATGAAATATACAAGGAGCCACTCCTAATAATTTCAATTCGTTGGAGCCTACCATCTGAGGATCCAAGACATCACAATACACATACATGGATTTCAGATTGTCGTATAAATCCATGGTATTGTTAGGTAAGTAAGTAACGTTGATCCATCTAACATGGGTTCATTAATTCTGATTGATTGATTGTTTGTTTTACGTCCCGTCGAGAATTTTTGAATCATATGGAGACGTCACCAGTTGTATGTGAAGTACCACAAATTTAGACCTATGCTCGGTGTCAGGGCCATAGCAGTGAGGGTTTTTTAACGTGCCAACGCCTACCGTAACATGGGACCTCTGCTTTTAAGGTCATATCAGAAAGACTTTGATTCTCACCTCTAAATACCGAGCGTTTGGCGAAAGAAAAATCACTACCTATTTTTGTGTCTTAGGTTTGACGCGGTCATTGTACGAGCGGAACTCGAACTCACGACCTCCCGGTTACGAAGCGAACGCTCTAATCACTGAGGTACCACGACCGCTTCTGGCTATCCATCCCGAGCTTATAAGCTAAGGATATAGGGAAACGAACGTATAAGGGAGTTTTTCGGAGTAATTTTCCGTTAAACTGATGGATCACTCGATCATATTTGTCGAAATAAACCAATTTCATGAAACTATCTTCCCTAGGATCATTGAGCCTTTTCCATATTTTTTCATCGTTTTTTCCAACCCTTCATTGATTTCATTGGTTAAAGCTGTGGAATGAAGGTAAGTCCCGGGTCTAAAGTGAATTCTGATAATATCTATCATGCCGTTGACATCGATGAGATGAGTCCCATGCATACGAGTCCAATCCACCAGTACAGGACATTGGTTTAAAACAACCGAGTTTATATTTTCCAATTGACATCTGTCTCATATAGAAATATTGGGGTCTTTGACATGGACAGCGTAATTTTGAAAGACAAGGATGTCAAAATAAGCCTCTTCCTGCGTAATGTTTTTCAATGAATTGGAATACATCGTTTCGGTAAAAGCGACTTTCCATTCTCCGTCCGTTAAATCCAGGAATTGTGGTAATGCGATTTCAAATTGAGCGGCTGTGTTAATTGGAAAGGCTTCTATAGAACCATCACTGGGGAGAGTCAAATAAAAACCTCGTTCAATCATGGTTACACAAATGATGAGAATGATTAAGACCTCGGTCTCTTTATACCGGTACATTTTCTTTCCCATGTGAGTTTGCTTACCACAACCCATCACCATAACTTATACACTACATACTGCCACCCACGTTATAATTAATACCATCAACAAACCACGACTGACACACCAGATGCCATCACGTACGTTTTCAAACACCACTTACAATAACGCATCTACCTAACTAAGTCATTAATATTTTATAGTACCACACTATAAAATATTAAAGATAGATCTAATTAATACTACTTGAAGCGAAGTCTGACTTTCAGAAAATAGCCGCTTTTCTGAGAAGTCAAAGCGAAACGTCAATATAATGCATTAAGTTAGATGTTACAGCTGGTCCTGATTGCCGCCTGTCAAGGCCATTCTCGGTACATAAGCAACCCCGTAGGAAACTGAGCAGAGTGACTGTTAAGAACTGCAAACACTGCGGAATCTAAACAAACGGTGACTACACGATGTGTTTATTTTAAAATTAATCTTAAAAACGTACTCGTAACACTGAGGAGTTAAACACTGAGGATTATTGACACATCGAATAAAACACGCAAGATTATTAAACGCATCATAAGATTAATAACACATCTTTCCACTAAAGATTAAACACCGAGGATTCCTATGTATCATACCGTTCTCGGCCGGTTTTACATCGCCATTGCCATTATGACGTCATAGCACTCTCGGTTTTATCGATTTTTGCCAGATATTTGGTGATCGCCAGTATTTTGATTTCCTATCAATCTGACTTTCAGAAAATACCCGCTTTTCCAAGAAGCGAAACGTCAACATAATACACTAAGCTAGCTGTTATATCCAGATTTCCCGGACAATTTCAAGGACAATCTTGGTACGGTAGACTGAGCAGAGTGACTGTTAAAATCTGCGAACACTGTGTGTAATCTTAGCAAACCATGTTCCTTAAAAACCGTGGACTTCAATACTGTGTTAAAACTGTTTTCACAAAGTGTAACCTTTTAAGAAAAATGCTCTATTCTTTTTATAAAATATCAGGAAAAAACCCACACAGGATCAAGACGTATCTTTATGGATTTTTTACGAAATAACATGGAAATGCTATTGAGTAAACACGCCATTACCCCACCTCTCCTGTCCACTCACTTGACCTCAAAAGTCCACTCGCCTGACCGCCCTATCGATCAGCACTCAAAAGTACACTCAATTGACCCCTAAACCACTGCCAGAAGTGCACTCATCTGAACCCCCTATCGGGACGGCTTATACTACTGATGAGGCATCTTTGGAACAAGGCGGAAATAAATTGTAAATTTCAGAACTCCTGGGGTCCTATGGACGGGACCCAAACTGCCAAAAAGTGACCCATAAATCTTCTCTAGAAATGCACATTTGTAAGATAACATAATGTGAAGCAGGAAGGTGTCTACCAAAATTGTGAACTTCATGATCCTCGGAATGCCTCAAACTTCATCTTCCCTTGTGTTGTAATTGAATAAGAATTGTATATGTATTTAGGAAGACCATAAAGCTGTAAACAAAAGACTCCAGAATGAGGCTTAAATGCAGATACGCACTACCCGACAGGTCTATGTATTGGTTATGATACTCAGGTGATCGTTAAGGCCAGTGGACCTCTTATTGGAATTCCCATGAGCACAAATTATACTCCGTAATTAGCTGAACTCTTTATATTTCTATGAGGCATAATGTATATGTATTCACTTATAATATTTTCAAAACATAGCAACTCCACTTTTTGACAGTCGTCAACTTCACCTAATTATGTAGCAATATTGTATTGTCACATGCATGTGGTGTTTGCGACTCTCAACCGATTCGTTACGCATGCGCTTGTTTTGCTTATGATCAGTATGAAATCAAGGCAAGCTACTGACAAGTATGTTGATGTTACTGGGGTTTCTCGTTTAAAAAATCAGCATTTCAGAGATTCAATATAACGATCTACTGAACACATGCAACCTGTCAATGGGTGAAATGTTGCCCGATGTGTTTCATACTAGTTGTTACACAGTTTTTTACATACTGATTTTGACTAAGGATTAATCGGTTTAGCTTATCAACATATTGGGCTCATGGTGGGTGTGACTGGTCGACGGGGGATGGTTATTCTTCTTAGACACCTGAGCCCACCTCTGGTGTGTCCAGGGGTTCGTGTTTGCCCAACTCTTAATTTTGTGTTCTTTCTAGGAATCACATAGTTACCCCCTCCCCCCTTTACTCTTCATCCGTCCCAACAGCGTGACATCCCTCCCTATCATCTGGCATAATACCGGATTGTCGATTTTGTTTTTTTCGGGGAATATAAAAATATTTATAGATTTCCAACGATCCAACAAAATAGATAAAAATCAGTACACCTATAAGTTGTATCCGACTCGCGTGCATGATCAAGGAGAGTAACCCCTCTCTGTATAAACTGGCAAGTTAAGAACCATCTGAGACAATAGATTGTGACGTAGCTTTTAGGGGGCGGGGACGCGATGGTGTCTCCAGTAAACTTGTCTTTGATTGAAATAGCAAAGTTCGAGTTCTTTGTTATTCTCGAGTCAAAGGACAGAAACAGAATAACATAATATGATATATACAAACATCACACAGGTGACTATATATAATTAAAACAAAAGCTAAATTAAGCATCTCATTTTGTGCATGCGAAAAACAAGTATTTGCCTAAATTAACCAGTTCTTTAATATTTTGAACACTTAGTAATTGAACCAATTTGAAGGCACTAGACCGTTTATAATATCTTTTTATGTATTTTGACCTCGGTTCATTATAGAATGGACATTGATGTATATAATGGAATGCATCTTCTACAATAGACAAGCTACATTTTTCACAATACCTATTGTTTTTTACAATGCCACAATATCTTCCTTTTCGATATTCAGATGATGAAATGAAGTTTCAAATTTAGGTAGATATTTCTTATATTTACTATTGATCGATTTATACAATTAAGCATTAAATTAATATTTTTGGATATGCATCGTGTCATAACACGGAAGGAATGTTCTGGGAATTTGAATAAAGCGCGTTATTTTGAAAAATTGTCAGAACATCCCGTCTGTGTTATGACACGATTTAATCAAAAAATATTAATTCGATGCTTATATTTATATTTTTAGAGAGTATATTTTTTTATTGATTATGCAATTCGAATGTGACATTTTTAACAACTGAATTGGGGTGAATGCAAATTGGATAGGGCAGCCGGAATGGTGTCACCGCGGTTTCTTTTTTTTTTTTTTTTTTTTTAAAAGTTTTCGAGTGAAGAATATAGAGTTGGATTATTAAGTTACTGAAAAGAAAAAATGTTTTACCTTTTGTCACTTAGAAATTTATTTTTGTAACATTTTAAGTTTGAAAAATCGAAACGTAATAGGAATTTTAACGTCAAATAGCAAATTCAAAGACATATGTAGACGATAGTGATAAATCAGAACACAGTGATCCGGTCGTTAAGCGCCACAGTGAATGTTCTGTCGAAAGCATGGCTATTCGTGTCACTTGAAGTTAAAGGTGCAGTTGCTGAACGTTGACCCAATGAACAAACCAGATGGTGGATCAATTGTTTTGAGAATTGAAGACAAACGTATTTATAGGAGCCCTGTATATTTCAGAGTTTCAATCTACAACAGAATGCGTAATTTTAGGGATTTTTTTTTTCTTTTCCAAAAGGGGGCATTGTGTAACGTGAAGGGTCATAAGTTTGTATGTTTGTAAAATGTAGCAAGCATTGGCTCTTTATGCTTTTTACACATATGTCACTATCAGCCTCTTAATTTGAGTTTTTTAAAGAAAATAATCTACCCGAAATATCCTTCATCCCCACATTGTGTGTCTTCTTGTGGATGAAGCTTGTCTTGACTGGATCAGTTGTTCCATATCATCAGTGGAAACTTTCTTAAATCTTTTCCTTTCAGGACTACATGGATTCAGAAATGATGAATATACTTTATAATAGCTGATAAAATTCATAGGAATTGCGAGATTAAACACTTTTAGTTATCTGAGCCTTTTCATCAACCTAATGTTTGGACAATTACACACAATCAGATTTCTTACGCAGGTTTTCAACTTGATCTGGAAAAAAAAATCATGCTAGTCTCAAAATCAACCGATTTCTTTTCACATTCCTTTAGATTTCAATCAAGGTCTGATACTTTTACATCCAGAGAAGAAATATATTTTGGCTAAGATCATCAAAGAGAAGCAAGTCTGGAGATAATGTAATCAAACTGCTTGAGTTTTTCAATACAAAATGTTGCAAGGTAGATCAGCCTCCTCCAGTAGTTAGAGCGTTCGCTTCGTAACCGGGTTACGAAGCGAATGCTCAAACTACTGAGCTACTGTGACCGGTTTTAAAAGAACCTTTTGTATATATACTGTATGTATAGTTTTTTGGTGATAATAAATATTTTAACTTATGGACGAGTATGTATTTGATCACATTTTCTTGCTCGAATTGGAAAACAATACCCAAAGTACACATAGATAATGTATCGTATCCATAACAGAGCATAAAATCGATAAAATATATTCTGGTTTGATAATTCCTTGATGAGCAACAGAAATATATAAATCCTTCCACTATAATACGCTATTATGGCGCCATTCGACTTCGTAATGAAGGTGATGTCTAGGAATATTGCATGAAAGTATCCCCAAGTTAACTGTCATGGTTATATATTTCATTATACAAGTTCTCCAAAACCAATGCAAATTCTTTCTCGGCTACTTTTGACACCCCTTCCTTCCCAATGTTTTTTATGTGAAAGCGAAGAAGGCTTTCCGCCAGAAACTGATGACGTAATTCGTACTGCGCATCCGCCCCCTCGCTTTTCACAAGGTATTTCTTCAGGGTTTCATTCATTTCAATTTCAATACTTTGGGGTCCTTTTGAAATTCCACTACCCTTCCCAATCCTCCATTTATCACTAGAATGACTCCCGACTTTATTAACATCGTCATTCACGTCACGCCGACTCCTTGTAATGTTATCGGTAGAATGTACATCAGCACGTTCTCTGTTTCTTACACAAACATCGGTCCCCACATTAATGCTATTGGTTGTATCGTATTCACCGCTCATTGATTCCACATATGGTGTACTGCTGTCCGGCTCTTTCGACTTTTCTGAATAATCATCTGTCGTATGTGTCCGCGTATTTTCCTCTGAATTAGTTTTGTTTTTACCGTTTTCCTTTGAATAGTGAGAATCGTTGTCTTTTTCGTCGTCTTCATTGTTCGTCTCTATTCCAGACAGTCGGGTCTCCGCCTCTTCACATTCTTTTTTTAAATGTTGCCACTGCTTCACTTTACTCACTTTTTTCAGATTTACGGGGCTCTTACACACAGCGTAAATGAGAGTTACGTATGCATCAACGTGGTCGTTTAGAAGTTTCTGAAATGTGTCTTGTAAAACTGACGATGGATTCTTCAAGAACTCGCCGGCATTTGCCTCTAGACATGGATCTTCCAGAATTAAACTGATCAATAACGGAAATCCAACTTTTTCCGACACAATCCGTATTATCAATTTCTTGTCACGTGTCATTTCATTTCTAAATCTTTCCTTTTTCACTTGTGAATCATAGTTTTTATCAAGATCCATGGTATTGGCAATATATTCATGAAATTGATTCCCATAAAAGAAAGCATTAAAGCAAAATACTGCTTTGTAGTTCTGTGGGTCCTTTTTGCACTTATCAATTATTTCCTTCATGTAGCTTGGAATGTCATCTTTATTCTCATCGTCACTAATATTCCAGATTCCGAAACAGTCATCCCAGAAAATTAACCCACCGTCACCTGCAAATTTCGGTGGCTTTTGTTGTTTTCCTCTCCGATGAACTACACTAAAATTCGAAAACTCATTCCGCACTAAATGGTTTGCTAATGTGGATTTTCCACTTCCGGTTACGCCATAAAGAATTACATATCCTTCTTCCGTTACTTTTCTAACTGCTTCACTGTATGTTATAGGCTTCACAAACTTTTCTTTAAAAATAAAAATAAAAAGATTTTTACATTTATATGAATGTACAGATTTGGTATGTTTGGTTCATTCATCTCTTCCAAGATTGTTCTTATTTCAGATTTCAAACATTTTTGACTTGAGCATCATTGAAGAGACAATAATTGTCGAAATGTGCATCTGGTGCATCAAAATTGGTACCGTTTATATTTTACATTATAGCAATTTATATTACGACCCGTGAAATAATATTCGTTTTTTCTCATCAAATACCAGTATCGAATATCATCTACCAATTTATTGATAATAAAATTTAATTCGGAAAAAAGGAATCATAATTCGCGTATAATTATTCCAAAGAGATGAGCAATTATTAATGAATACTTTCAACGTGTAATAAAAAAAAAGTAAATATTGTCAAAATGTATTTCACCTTGGGGATAGATCAATGCACCTTGAAAAAAAAAATCGAACTTGAAAAATTAGGTTCACCATAACTCACAATGAAATATAATTCTAAGTACGTCAAAATAACGACAAGTAAATATTTTTTTCCGGAAATGAATGATCATGTAACAGCAAATAATATTACGTCCAGTGGAGAGGGTATTTTTGAGAAGCGAGGGACTAAATCGGAAGGTAGGAGAAAAATTTAACAAACTACATAGTACAGGTTTCACACTGTTTGAAGTTTCTCTTTAACTCATTATTATTTTCACTAATTTTTTTCCCCTTTTAACAAGGTCATCAGAATTAAACTTGATAGGCGCAATTTTATACAGACTGGGTTTGATAATCATTACTCTCCAAGGAAGCTTACCTGTATTCAACAGTCAGGTGAAGGCCCACAGTGAGCAGTTTCCAAGCGTTATTATGTTTATCAACACATTTAAAATATCTTCATCAATGTTTCTAAAATGTGCGTCATGTTTGTTCACGTGGATTTTAGTCAAACTTACTGATTGTAGGTCGTTTTGGACATTAGTGAGGGATTGTTTTAGTGTGTCCCTGTGTCCTTTAAATTTACAGTCAAACCTCGTTATCTCGAACTTGATGGGATCCAGAGAAAACTTCTCGATATCCGAGTATTCGAGACACCGAGGTTAAAATACTTCAGAATCACTTCGATATGTCCATGATACTCAAGACATCGGTGTTCGAGATACCCAAGTTCAATTGTATTTCAAATGACGCTGCTTTCCATTTCTGGATGTGTCGCTTGGTGAACGAAGCCCGAAAGCAAGATAACGAGCGCTCATTTTGTACTATCTTGTGATGTCAGAGAGAGAGAGAGAGATTCAAATATCGCTCTATTAGTATCAGATTTCCTGTTCTATTTGTTGCTTAGGCCAACAAATCATTTTCTGAGGTTTTTTTTATACAAATTATGTTAACTTAATGAGTGGAAACACCGTGGTCAGAGAGCAGGAGGCATTGTCCTTGATTATTCTCAGTCGTTTATGATGAGTGGTTTATGATTAGTGGTTTATAATGAGTGGTTTATGATTAGTGGTTTAATAATTAGGACAACAATGGCATAGTTACCCAGACATCTTTTGTCCGAGGTGTGTAACTAAGACAACATGGTGCACCTTTTCCAAACCTTCCTATTATGTCTATAGTGTCATTTAAATAATAGTCCAACACGTGATGTTAACGATGTATTGAATATTAAGTGGTGTTGTATGCCCACTTTAAGGAAAAGATAACTCTTGCAACAGGGTGTAATTTATTTTTTTTTTATAAATCTCGAACAGGACATACCAAGTTCACGTATTCTATGATGTTTTGTGGTTAAAGAACGATATCAGGGATATTATTATGTACTATAAAAGTTTACCATTGCCCTCCATATCTTTGCTAGGATCATCCTGCGAGGCCATTACATCATTATGCCACGGACTCGTTACTCTGCCACACTCTATGTGTTCATTCGGTTCGGTGGTATTTCCCATTGCCATGAGAGATCCAGTTTCTTCTGGTTCTGAGGTATAGTAAAGGTACATAACTGCGTTTTAGAATTCTCTCCATGATTCATTCAAGACAGGTTTAATTTTTTATGGTATTCCCCCAACAAAACAACTTTGATATTGGAGAAATATTACTCAGAAACATTTTTACCCCGTTGAATGAATTCAAATTGAACATGTTTAACCAAGAGAATTAATCAAACTCTTTCAAATATGAGCTTATCAATTTAACATTAAACGTTATAGCAAAATACAAGTTTCCACATACAATAAAATAAACCCCTAGAATTCATAAAAATTTCCTACGGAAAATTAATTAAAATAATCATTAAAAAGTTCCTATGGAAAAACCTTTTGCATAAACATGTATAAAAAAAATTAATAAAATAAAGATCACCCGGCAAATTCTTCTCATATACTTCTTTATCACAGGCACTCTACTTTCTAAATATCAATGATCAAGAAAAATTATCTTCCTGCCAACAAACTATTCATAAGGTATATCATGTCGCCATCTTGGTATTGTTGCATCGCTTACAATTTTCGGCGGAAAGTTTGATATGATATTATAATTAGACTCGTGCCGTTTAGAGGAGTTTTACCTCTTGTATCGCCATGGTGAACTGGAAATAAATTCCATTCAATGGCTGTTGGTTACTTGTGAATAGTTTGTTTATAGGAAGATATTTTTATTATAGATATTTAGAAGGTTGAGCGCCATTGCATTCTATTCATCAATTTCAAAATTTTCAAAACTTAAATTTTTTATTTAACATGCACATATGGCAATGGCTTTTCCTCTTAGATTTAATTGTAGGGCAATACTGTTTGGCATTGTGTGTAATATTACAATAAATTAACCACTGTCATTTGGTCTTAAAGCTATAAATGAAGAAGTGAATATAACGAACAGTGTTCAATCTCACACTTCCAATAAAGAATACAAAATTAAGAATAGGGCAAACACGGACCCCTGGACATACCAGAGGTGTGATAAGGTGACCAGGAGGAGTAGGTATATTAAGAACATTCTTAAGAAAGAAAGAATACCTTAAAGAAAAAACGCAACAGATCAAAGTACATTTGTATAACATGATCAAGATCCAGGAATCTCGACAGGTGCGACCGGTCAACAGGCGATGCTTACTTTTCCTAGGCACCTGATCCCACCTCTGGTATGTCCAGACTTTTGTGTGTACCATACTCTTCATTTTATATTCTTCAGAAGATTTATGAGATTGATCATTGTTCGTTATCTTCATTTGCAATTAATATATTGGTATGATAGAGAATTCTTGCCTCCGTGGTGTTTCCTAATGAATTCATTCTTCAGCGAATGTCTGCGTCTTTTAAACCAAAGAACAAGACATACGACAACAATTATAGGCACGGAGATCCCAAGAAATATAATTAGGATGAACACCCAGGGATTCCCGTTCTGTTCGTCACCAACAGATACTTTGGTCCTGCAAAATATAATATATTCCGTTACTGAAATGACTATTTTCTGAACTATAAATGAACGTATTCTGAGTGATTTTAACCCTACCATGATATCGATGATGTTGTGGTGTCCACTGTAGTGGTTGTAGACTGTGTCGTAGTTCTTAAAAAGTTAAAGATGCCATTTACTTTAAGACAAATACTTTCTCTAATTTCATAACGTTCAAAACATTGCCAGCATTGTTTGACCTTTGGGTTTAAATTATTTTGCGTTTCTTTTATATTTTTTTCACTCATATTGTAAGTTACCTGCTTCAGGTGATATGAAATTAATTTATACAGATCACACAGTATTTATCATATCAACATACTGCAAATCATACCTGATAACTGTCCTAAAGCAACTTGGATCTATAAAAAATAAATAATCTCATAAATTAATCCGTTTTATTTAGATTCATACTTTTTGTAACAAAAACAATAATGGACGAACAGGTAAAAAAAAAAAAGAATATAAAATTACTAGTAGGGCAAATACGAACCCCTGGTCATACCAGAGATAGGATCAGGTGCCTAGGAGGAGTAAGTATCCCCTACCGACCGATGACACCCACAGAGAGCCATGTATCTTAATCAGGTAAACGGAGTAATCCGTAGTCAAAATCAGTGTTCAAAGAACGGCCTCAATTACCATGAAAGATGTCATAATAATATAGATAATAGCAGGCTTTATTGGCAAATTATATCGATATAACGACCATACAATTTGTGAAATACTGCCTTTAAACGATGCTGTTGAAACCCCTTGACATTAATTAAAAACTGACCACACGCTCTTGCGTATCGTATCAGTCTCGAGACATAAATGGAATATTGCTACATAAATATGGGAAGTTGACAATGGAGAAGCTGAAGTCATCCCGTTTGTCATAAAGTTGAGTTGCTAATATGCCGGTAACAAGCTAACCAGTCATTTCACCACCATTAGATGCAATTAATTGTGAGCTGACCTTGCTCATAGTTACCGGCTTGTTTTTCGTGCCACCGAATTTTATTTTTACTCCTATGAGACGCCACCTGCTACAGATGAAGTACAACTAATGTAACACTGATTGGTTGTATACTATTTAACGTCCCGCTCGAGAATTTTTCACTTATATGGAAACGTCACCATTGCCGGTGAAGAGCTGTTTATAAAATTTCGACGTTTACGGTCTTCTGGCAGTGGTCTTCTTTATCGTGTCACACCTGCTTTGACATGAGGCCTCGGATTTTGCCGTCTCATCCGACGGACCACCCCATTTAGTCGCCTCTTATGACAAGGAAGGGGTTCTGAGGACCTGTTCTAACAAGATCACCCACGGGATTTCTTTAAAGTGACAACGCCTGTCGCGACACGGTGGACTTCGTAGTACGTTGCGATCGGCCGCGGTAGCTCAGTAGTTAAGACGTTCGCTTTGTAACCGGAGTGGAAAATTCTAGTTCCGCTCGTGCCATGGCCACATTTAAACCTAAGACAAACATAGGTAGTGATTGCTCCTTCGCTAAACTCACGGCATTTAGAAGCGAGAATCACGGGTCTTTTGGATGCGACCTTAAAAGCGGAGGTCCCGTGACATGACATGACGACTCAGTATAAGTGTAAATATTTCAGTGGGGCGTACAATGAACACATCGTTCAGACATTCTGATTTACTGTACATACCGTGTGGATTTACTGTTCATGACATGTTCATTTATTTCCATAACGACACGAGAATTACATTGTTCATTACACGTGGATTTTGTTATCCATAACACCACGATGAACGCCTTGGATGCGAAGTACTTGATTAATCGAAGGAAACTATGCCAGAATTAAAACTGTAAATCGAAGGAAACTATGCCAAGATTAAAACTGTAAATCGAAGGAAACTATGCCAAGATTAAAACTGTAAATCTTCCTATATTTCGGAGTTCCACTCGATATTTACGTACGAAAACAGGGTTTTAACACCTTTGTAATAGAAGTAAAAAGGGTGGAAACAAGAGGAAGACATTCAGGGGGGGGGGGGGGGGGTCACCCCCCTCCCAAAAAAAAAATTCCAGCGTGAAAATGTGAAACTTGGGAAAGAAGGGTAGAATGGAGGGGGTAAATACCTCCGCGATAAGTTACAAAAGTTACAATAGAGAGAAAAAATATATGAATGGCGAAAAGCTTGTGTTATCTGTTGACCCATATAATTGACCACAATTTCCATCATAATAATATAAAAATTAATATAACAACGTAAAATCAATAACTTTCGATTACTCGTGACATTGACCCATTGTGTATTTTCCGTTTACACTATAAATATGAGATTTGTCATTTTGAAACTAAAAACATACGGCGCGTGACAGATGCAAGAAAACATTACCCCTTTCTGGCTTCGTTGCAACATAATATTCCTAAATATCTGTTAAAGAGACACTGCAGCTCAATTTCCTCCAAAATCGTAAAACAACAATTTTCCCAGAGCTTTCTCTAATTTTGTTGCATAGTTGAATGTATCAACATTGCAAAAATAACATATTTCTAAAGTTGAAAATTCTCGTTTAATGCAGATATTAATAGTTTTTGAAGATCCCTTTTTAACAACATTGAGACTTCCTTTTTCGGTCTTTTGATTGATTGGTTATATATTGTTTAACGTCCCGCTCGAGAATTTTTCACTCATATGGAGACGTCACCATTGCCGGTGAAGGGCTACAAAATTTAGGCCTGTGCTTGGCACGTATGGCCTTTGAGCAGGGTGGGATCTTTAACGTGTCACATCTGCTGAGACATGAGACCTCGGTTTTTGCGGTCTTATCCGAAAGATCGCCCCATTTAGTCGCCTGTTACGACAAGCTAGGGGTGCTGAGGATCTATTCTAACAACCCGGATCCTCACGGGGTCTTCGGACGCAGGCGCACGGTGGGTAAACAATCCACTGAGAGGAAGCGTACAATGGCTAAACCCAGCATTTTGACAGATTATGTGAGAAAAGGGTTAAAATAGAACGAGATACAACTCATAAGCAAACTAGATTTACGTGGGGATATCAATATGACCCTCTAGCTACGAGACACACACGGAGGGCTTTCGATGTACAGAGCTGGCTAAAAAGTATTCGCGGAAAAACAAAATGGCGGCGTGATTTCTTTTAGATGTCAAATTATAAAAATGATTTACCTATAAAATTCTTCGTTTGTTCACTAACCTAGAGTTATCGCCCGTACACTTATCTCAAGACTAATCACCAGACCAGATGACGTATCAATGTTGTCGTCTGCTATTTTTATGAATCGGTGTTTTCCAACATGGCACGTAAGTCGAAAGAAATTAGTATTGAGCTGAAACATCTGGTTGTTGATTTAAAATGGGGGGGGGGGGACACAGGGGTTGTAACATTGAGAGATTGTTAAATATATCCGAGTCAACAATTCGATCTATATGGCAAAAAGTTTTGTACGACGGGAAATGTAGAAAATTTGTCCCGTTCCGGGAGACCCCCAAAAGTTACCAAACAAGCGGAGAGTAGACTTTTGCGCTCAGTAAGAAAAAAGCGTGAAAGATCATTACGGGACATATCAAGGATTGCAATGTTAGAAGTGCAGTAAATGTTTATCACAAGGCTGTCCAAAGGATATTGCACAGGACAAGGTTTTAAGGCGAGTTGTAAGGAAGAAAATGGTGGTCAGGGCGATAAACAGACGAAAGCGACTTTCATGGTGTCTTGCAAGGAGAAAATGTTCAGTTCAAAATGATTGGAAGCAAGTCATATTCAGTGATGAGTCACAGATTGTGATAGGACAGAATAATCGAGTCTATGTGTGACGTTCTGCAAATAAAGCTTACCGTCCGGAATGTATGTATCCCTCATTTCAGAAGCGAGTGACGGTAATGATATGGGGTTGCATATCTTGGCATAGAGTTGGAGCTTTATGTAAAGTAAATGGAAATATAAATGCCGTGAAATATCAAGAAAATCTCGAGAACAATATTTGGCCCGTTTTAGCCCGTCATTTTTCCAATAGAACTTATCGTTTCTGGATGACATTAATGCCCCTGTACATCGAGCACAAATTATCGAGGAATACAAAGGCGATAATAACATTAACTGTTTGACCTGGCCTGCCCAGTCACCAGATCTAAACATAATTGAAAATATATGGCTTCGTATTAAAAGAGAACTTCAAAATACTGCCCGAAACATAAGGACCCCTGATGAACTTTTTAACGCCATCAATGAACCGTGGACTTCTTATCAACCCCAATATATCCAAAATTTGTACAATTCCCTTCCAAAGAGAATACTGGCAGTTATTTCATCCAAAGGTTGCTTGACGAAGTATTAAAGCAAGTCTGTTTATCATTTTCAGTATTTATTTCAGCCTTAAACTTTGAAGCCGAGTTTGTTTACAACGTCCGCCATTTTGTTTTTCCGCGAATACTTTTGAGGCAGAGCAGTAAGTGTTATTTTATCAAAATATGTTGTTTGTTTGTTTGTTTTACGTCCCGTCGAGAATTTTTCACTCATATTGAGACGTCACCAGCTGTAGGTGAAGTACCACACATTTAGACCTATGCGTAGCGCTCAAGGCCGTAGCAGTGAGGGTTCTTTAACGTGACAACGCCTACCGTGACACGGGACCTCCGTTTTTAAGGTCATATCCGAAAGACCCGTGATTCTCACTTCTAAATACCGAGCGTTTGGCGAAGGAGCAATCACTACCTATTTTTCGTCTTAGGTTTGACGCGGCCATGGCACAAGCGGGGCTCGAACACACGACCTCCCGGTTACGAAGCGAACGCTCTAACCACAGAGCTACCGCGACCGGTTTTTATCAAAATAAGTGGCGTGCTTTGAAATAAGTGGCGTGCTTTGAAAAAAAATTATTTTGTTAGAGGGACATGAAAGGTTTTCTGTTATGATAAGATTGATAATTACTTCATTATAAGAAGCAAAAACTAATCTCATACTCGGGAAGCGAATGTGGACCCTTTTAAAAATGCAAATTAACAGGTGTTCTTTTTATTGACCTTAGTAAAGCTTTTGACACTGTGAATCATGAAGTACTGTTGCACAAGCTTTTATCATTTGGTATTTGTCAAAATTCTTTTAAATGGTTTCATTCTTATCTTAGTGGAAGATCACAGTGCGTTAGATGGGGAGATGTTGTTTCTGAGGTAAGGAATGTTACAATAGGAGTGCCTCAGGGGTCAATATTGGGTCCATTGTTTTTCATTTTATTTGTTAATGACTATCCAAAATGTCTAAAGCATTCACATGTTTCCATGTATGCGGATGATACATCTCAGGACGTTTCACATAAATCTATCGATGTAATCGAGCAAAGGTTGCACGAGGATCTCTTAAATTCTATGAAATGGTTGGGATGTAATAAACTTACTATGAACCTTAAGAAAACACAGTGTATGTTGATTGGTACCACGCAAAAGCTTTCTCAGTGTAGAAAAATGTGTATTAAAGTAGGTGATATTGTTTTATATACTGTTAACACTGCTAAACTTCTTGGTGTACAAATAGATGAATGTTTGACATGGTCTGTGCACATTGATTCCTTATGTAAGAAACTGTCACAGAAAATAGGTTTTTTACGTCGACTACAAACTTTTATGTCACCTGCAGCATTATTGAAAATTTATAACACTGTTATCTTTCCTCATTTTAACTATTGTTCTACAGTTTGGTGCTCTGCCAAAAACAAAATGCGTGTTGATAGACTTTTCAAATTGCAGAAAAGGGCAGCCAGAATTATTTTAAACGACAAAGTTACACAGATTTCTACTGTTGATATTTTTAGGGTTCTTAAATGGATGCCTGTTCATGATTATTTTATATGCAGGAAACTTGTACTTTTCTTCAAAGTTCTTAACAATATGACACCAGAGTATATGAATGTTTTTAGATTTGTACATCAAATTAGTTCTAGGGTAACAAGAAGTAGTGAAAATGGCATTTTATATGTTCCAAAGTTTCGAACAGAATATTTTAAGCGATCTTTTAAGGTGTCATCTACTCTTTTATGGAATGAGCTGCCTGCATCCGTCAGAAACGCCAATTCCATTGAATCTTTTAAATCAACATATTTGACACATTATAAATCCAACTAGGAAACTTTGTACTTATAGAACCTCAGTAACCTTGACTATCTATTTTTTTAATTGTGATATCTGCCAGCGTATTTTGTTGTTGTTATTTTTAGTGATAATGTACATATGTAAATATTTTATGTATAAATGTCTTATGATTTTCTATCCTCTCATTTAATCTGTCTGTAAATATGTTTTTATACAGGACCACAATGTGAACTAGTATGTAATACTAATTGTGCTATCCTGTCTAAATAAAGAATTTATTATTATTATTATTAAAAAGGGGTATTTAGGTAAGTTTTTACACAACATGTGTGTAACCCTAACCTTGAATCACGTGATGTAAAATGTCCGAGTCAGAATGAAGAAACCAATGAATTCCGGATGATCTTTTAAACGCAGTTAAGAGCAAATGAATGCATTCTTAATGTTCAAAATTGTCAGTATTGCTATCGGTTTTATTATCTTATCGATATGTGTTTAAAAAAACCACTTGATTAAAATGTGGAAAGTAGGCTGTAGTGCCTCTATATGGTAAAATATCATAGCGCGCGTCGTGAATGATGGTAGGACCCCGGGATAAATGTACATCTCTCGAACGATTTCAGTTCATTCACAAATCATTCTCGCGATGTTATCAAGTGTGTGTGTGTGTGTGATGGTTTGGGTGTGTGTGATATACTAAATAATATTTATAAATAGGATACGTGTGTTTGGGATACCAGAAGTTTGGGGATCTCCCTTAAAGATCTCAAACATTACACAGTATGAGTGTAATATTATGCAAGTTTTCTTGTGTTGTTTATAGAAAATACCCCGCATAGTCGATATCATGTTACTCCCGGCACGTCACGAAATTCCGTCTTATACAAGGAGACCCTATTGCGTGTTTTATCTACACTCCATTCATCATTTACATACAGTAGATTACGTGTGTACAATCGTTGTCGCGATTCACACCTGTAGCTTTATCAAGTGGGTTTGTGTGTGTCACGAAAACTTACGTTTATAAATAGCATCGGACAAGTACACTCTCTGTGGACATCCGTCTAAGGCTCCTGGACACAGAGTCACGTCAATCGCCGAGAGTTTGGAATTAAATTCCGGACAGTAATCTGTAAAGGAAACGAAAATAGTCCCTAAAAAGGATAATGACTTTAAAGAATGCTAAAAGAAACAATTAAGATAAAAAGCAGAAATGCTTCCTTTAGTTGGATATATAAAAATAATAATGGTTTTTACGTCTGGAAAAGAGCGCGTGCCTGGTACTTAAATATGCACTATACACAATATTCAAGAAATAAAAGGGGAAAACGCGGTTCTTTATTAAAGTATTCCGGATTAAAGCATTGGAGTTCATACCTTGGGTTTTTTGTATTTTTTGAAATTTTTATTTTTTGTATTTACTTTCTATTTGCATGCATTTCTGACCAAATTCCCAGCCGTTAATATAGACATACTATTAACAGAGTGTATTTATCAGTATTCATACTCGCATCTTTCACAACAGCATAACTGTCGTAAGATGTCTACTACAATCTGTGAAGATATCAAAGGCAAAAACAATGGAATTGTAATTGAGAGAGAGAGAGAGAGAACCACGAACAAAGAAATTACTATCTCTCCGGGACCGTCCTCTTCCCATTCTCAGGACAAATAGTAAAAACAAGACAATAAAAACAGCATTATTTGTATTATACGTTAACTCTTTATTCATAATACATTGAGTCATTAGTGAACATGTAAGGGGTACTTACTCTGACCCGGATCCTCACGAGCCATTTTAAAATGACACCCCACATACACATACATCTGCTATTTGTACGTGCATTGCTATCTAGGAATGTGTGAAACAGTGTGACATCCATTTATTTTACTGCCCGATATTTAACAAACAGATATAGGTTTTTAAAAAACAAAACAAAAAAAAACCATCTACCTGGTTGAATCCAAATACGTGAAGCGCAGAATGTTACGTAACGGCCATCTTGGTCCTGCATACAGTGGTAGACCGAGTCGCCATCACAAATATAACTGCTTGACCTTTCTTCCCAGTCCTTCTGGTTATTCGGACACCTCAGCTGGTACTCAAACGTAATACCGGACGTAAAACCAATCTGGGACAAGAGGACCAGCAGGAAAGGGACAAACACAACAGTCGGAGTATTTCTCATACCGTGAACTATAAACAAAATTGCTGTGACCTACATACCTGTTAAAAATATTGCAACGTTTATCGCTAAGGCATGTGGTTTGCTTCAGTAAACATGAGATGACTTGAATAGGTTATATTATAAAGGATTAAATTTTTCTGTAAAATTCGCATTCTTGTAAATATTTTATGATGATAGTCAGTATTTGTAAAAAGTCCATGCATTGACTGCACATCATTAAAAAGTCTATTTCGTGTGGGCGTAAAATCACTACATTCCAATAGAATGTGTTGTATAGTTAATGGACAGTCACAAGATATGCATTGAGGTTGAAGTTCTCTGTTCAATAAATAAGAATGTATCAATCTTGAATGTCCGATGCGTATTCTTGAAATGATAACTTCGTCCTGGGGTTTCATTACGATGTTACACGATTTGTTTACTTTGTTTTGAATAGAATAAAGTTTACTTCTACCACGGAAATCCCAATATATTTGCCAAAGATCATTTACATATAGTTTTATGATATATTTTAAATCTGTGTAAGGAATTTTAAAATGTACAATATCATTTTGTGGTGCATTCTTTGCCTCTTTGCCTGCTTTGTTGTTACCATGGATACCAATATGGTTAGGAATCCAGCAGAACTCAACTATTTTATTTTGTTTAGTTAGATTGATTATTTGTTGTTTTCCGCCACACTCAACAATTTTTCAGTTATCTGGTGTCGTCCAGTTTTTATTGATGGAGGAGAGAACCCAGATACAATGCACCTGGGAAGAGACCACCGACCTTCCGAAAATAAACTGGCAAACTTTCTCATATATCGTCGCGAGCGAGATTCGAACCCGGGCCGACTAGAGGTAAGAGGCCTCTTGATTTTGAGCGCGATGCTCTAACCACTCGGCCACGGAGTTAGAAGATTGATTGATTGATTATTTTTTGCTTTCCGCCACACTCAACAATTTTTCAGTTATCTGGTGGCGTCCAATTTTTGTTGGTGGAGGAGAGAACCCAGATACAATACCTGGGAAGAGACCACCGTCCTTCCGCAAGTAAACTGGCAAACTTGCTCATATAACGCCGCGGCCGAGATTCGAACACGCGCCGACAGAGGTGAGAGGCTTTGTGATTTTGAGCCCGATGCTCTAACCACTCGGCCACGGAGACCCCCTTTAGTTAGAAGATAGTACTGGTTTAAAATATCTAAAATATATAGATAATCAATATTCATATTACTTATAGACTGTAGACAAGACAGTGAAGTATTTGTCATTACAAATTTTAATGTAATCTAAGTTGGATAGCCTTTGCTTCAGCGGTATATATTGATGCTTTATTTGGGAGTCGTGCCAAGAAGACGTTGTTATTGACTACTGCAGCAGCAGCGACTTTATTTTGGTCTTTTGAACCATTTGTATAAACATCAGTTGTGGAATGTTTGGGTTGGTTTATTTCGGATAACGTTTGTTTGAAAATAGCGGGATTTGTTTCAGATTTTTTATATTCAAAAAGTGAAGTGTCAACTTTTGGTTTTAGTAATTTCCATGGTGGCATTTCTGAACGTGATGAGGGTTTTATGATGTCCAAAGATAAGTCAGAATCATTTAAATGTTGTTTGACTCGGAGTCCAATTTATTTTATACACGCGTTACTTTTTTCATACTAATCGTCAAACTGTGGATGGAAAACGCAGTTAAATGCAGGATTGTCAGTGTTAGCTTTTAATGTAACAACGTATTGCAAAATAAGTTTTATTCTACGTAGATCTAGAGGTGGTTCGTTTGCCTCAACATACAAACTATCTACAGGAGAGGTTCGAAAAGCTCCTGTGCACATTCGAAGTCCTTGATGGTGGATTGCATCAAGGGCTTTAATGAAGATGGTCTTATTAAAGCGAAATACATGCATAACTTGGCATATTGTTCAAAGGTAAAAATATCAATAATAACATTAATTCAGGAAAACCAAAAATAACAGTTTGCACATTAATTCTACATTTTTACCCGACTTCTCAACAATCCAGTCAAATAATTTTTCCCACAATCTACGTACTGAGGGACAATCGATGCTTAACTGTTTCTGTTTCTAGTGCACAGATTGAAGAGTTGTTGATTTTGGACATATACAGGATTTTGTTAGTACCTAAAACTCTATGAATAATTCTATAGTTGAACCATATCAGCCCCGAATCTTTTGTCACAAATCTAATGTTTGTATATACATATTTCCAATCTGAATTCAAATGCACATTTAAATCATTACCCCATTTGTTTTCACAGATAGGTCGATGCTGTGATTTTGATATTAAGTGACCATACATATTTCTAGATCCTTTTTTGTATTTGCACAGAATTTTGATGAATTCAGGAGGATATGGTTGAAAAGGTATACTATGTTTTGAGAGGTTAATATTTGGTTATGAGTGCAAAATAGCTTGTTTCAGTCCTTCATATGTTGAAAATGGAATTTGAATGGAATAATCATTTGTTATACTGTGATAGCTAATAAAATTACCTTGTGTATCTAGTAAATCACGTATTTTGTGAAACACTTTGTCATATAATGGCTTAAAGAATATGTATTTATTTTGTCTTTATTTCATTATTATACCATAAAGCAAGCGAATCTTTCATCTCAAAACTTTCCAAAAATTCTGCAAAATAGACTAAAGTTTCTTTCCAAAAAGAGTTTTGAGTGGATTTTGCTCTTTGCTTACAATAATCTGGTCCGGAATGGCATAATTTTGTAACGTTACAGCCAGTAATTTCAGAAACAAATACTTATCCAACTACAGTTAGTTCTTCTTAACCATGTTAGTTTGAGAGACTTGATAAATGTTTCTATATTGGTCATTCTAAACCCACCGTCTTTAAAATCCATTTCTACTGTTTTTCTAGAGATTTTCTCCATTTTGTTACCACATATAAATTTATACAGAGTTTCTGTAAGTTTCGGAAATGAATAAATAAGTAAATTTTGATAAGAACAAAGTTCACTACTGTAATTTTTCCCAATGAAGAAATATTTCTCTTTGACCATTGGGTTATTTCTTTCTGGATAGTATTAAGTCTATTATGAAAATTGAGGTTTTCCATATTCTTAAGATTTACAGTGTATGTTATACTTAAAACTGTGAATGGTTCTGTTGTCCATTGCAAACCAGTATCACTACAAGGTGTATCTTTAGTATTAATTTTTGAACCAATCCAACTGCTTTAGGTTTTGAAATATTGGGTTTTAATCCAGAGAATTGAAAGATGAGATCAAGAGCACTTTTGAGACTTTTTTCTGATCCGTCTAAAAATAAAACTGTGTCGTCTGCGAACTGTATTAAACCAATTCTTTCCTTATTTATTTCAATGCCCTCAATATTTTTATTTTGTCGTATCATATGGCCTAAAATTTCAACACAGAGGTTGAATAAATAAGGGGGTATTGGATCGCCTTGACGACAACCACTGCCAATTTCAAAGAACTGTGGGGAAAAATACCGTTTTGAATAAAACATAATTTAGCTTTGTTGTATAATACTGATCCCCATTTATTAAGATCAGGGCCAAACTTGAAAAACCTTAATACTTTGAACATAAATTTCCATGATATAGAGTGAAATGCCTTTCTAGTAAGAGCATACCAGGGTTATGTTTTTCTTGAACAGAACTTATAACATTACAAATCATTCGCGTATTTTCTCCGATTAACCTATCTTTGAGGAAGCCCTTTTGATTATTGTGAATTAGAAAATCAAGAACATTTTTAATCATATTAGCTATACATACCGAAGCAATTTTGTATGTTACATTGAGAAGTGATATTGGCCGCCAATTTGTAAGTAATTCTCTAGGTTTGTCTCCTTTGGGCAATATGGATATAATGCCCTGTTTTTGAGTTGTACATAGTTTTCCCACATGAAATCCTTAATTTATTGACCTAATCAAAAAATATCCAAGATCCTTCCAAAAGAATTTTAAAAATTCCACAGTGAAACCATCACTGCCAGGACTTTAACCGGTGGTCATATTTTTCAGTGTTAAAAGGTTTTCTTCATTATTTATAGATCCCTCTAGTTTTTTGTTTTTTTTAGACATGTTATCATCAAGTATTCTAATTTCATTCTTATCAATAAGGGTATCAATATTTACATTTTGTAATTTAGCTAGATAAAGATTTTTGTAAAATTTCTCAACTTCTGCTATCAGCCAAGAAAGAAATAGTGCTACCATTGCTGAGGACAAGTTTGTTTACCGTTCTATTTATATAATTTCTTTTTTCTAGACGAAGAAAGTATTTTATTGGTTTTTCACCTTGTTCAATCCATTTTAGTTTTGTTCGGACAAATAAACCCGTGAAATAATCTTTTCTGAGATGTTCTAAACTGTTTTGAGCGGCTATTAATTTGTGTGTAATTTCTGGTGAATCATCACTGTTTCTCAGTGATTCTAAATGCTTTATTTCTTCTTCAACCGAATTTATTTAAATGCTTTATTTCTTCTTCAACCGAATTTATTTAAATGCTTTATTTCTTCTTCAACCGAATTTATTTAAATGCTTTATTTCTTCTTCAACCGAATTTATTTAAATGCTTTATTTCTTCGACCGAATTGTTTTTTAATTTCTTTTTTAGGGATCAGTACTGAATGGTAGCACCTCTTATGCTCAGCAAACGTTGTTCCAAAAAGAATTGATCGTTTATTAGTAGTTCTGATTCATCATTGTTAATCATGTGTATGTGAGCAGGATTATAAGACAAGACAGCATATAGTTCTTTGACCTTTTGTATAATATTTTTGATATTGTTTACGTAAGTTTGATCCCCAAGGAGTGAACTATTGAACTTTCAGAATCCTTTACCCTTTTCAAATCTTGTTATATATATATGAACCATATAATGGTCAGATTTAATATCAATATTGTCTATTGATGCCATTAATTCAGTTGATACCGGTGCTCAGTGGTTAGAGCGTTCGCTTCATAACCGGGAAGTCGGGATTAGGGTTAGGGTCGTGAGTTCGAGCCCACTCGTGTCATGGCCGCGTCAAACCTAAGACGATAATAGGTAGTGATTGCTCTTTCGCCAAACGCTCGGCATTTACAAGTGAGAATCACGGGTCTTTCGGATATGACCTTAAACACGGAGGTCCCGTGTCACGGTAGGCGTTGGCACGTTAAAGAACCCTCACTGCTACGGCCCTAAGCGCTAAGCATAGGTCTAAATTTGTGGTACTTCACCCAGCTGGTGACTTCTCAATATGAGTGAAAACTTCTTGACGGGACGTAAAACAAGCAATCAACAAATTCTCGTACAAACAGTGTGAGTTTCTGTACAAAAAAACCTTCAATATGAATGATGCATTTCAGTAGTTATGAATTAGTGCAATCTAAAGTTATTCGTTATATCTTTATATGCATTTGTATAAGCGTAATATCGAATTACCACACAGGACAGTGCTAACTCCGAAAAAAGCAATCAACCGGATATATACCTCAGTGTAAGCACACTTTGTTCGAGGACAAGAATCATTCACTCTGTGGTTCTCGATACCAGTGTCACGAAAACAAAATCATGTCGAGCAGCAATTGCTGCGTTTCCCTTTCAAAAACATTGGGAAATAGTGCTGTTGTGGAAGAGAGACCGTAGAGTAGATGCAGTTCATTCCCAGGGAAACATGTGTGCATTGGCGATATTTTCTGCCAAAAATGCAGGAGGATGGTTTACAGATTAGAAAAGAATGGGGTAGTTAAGGTTTCATTTTCCGTTGCCATTATCCAGGCATCAGGTAAGGACCCTCATACAAAGGACGTATCTGTAAATACTGAGGGGGGGGGGGGGGGGGGGGGGGGTTCAGATTAATATATAGTTGGTGAAAGTGAGAAAACGTCTTTCAAAAATTTATCTGTCTCTGCAAGCGTCACTCTTCCTGTTATTTCTGTTGGAAAAACTAAGGCGATGTGCATCATGTGTCACAACGAATCGCACAACGACTGTGAAATGGTTTCTGTTTTTTAATCAAGTTACGCGTATAGACTGGAACTAAAGCGATGCACGAGAAACAACTAACTACACGCATGTGGCCCAAAGCCATCGACAGGAACGGAAATCAATAATTTTTTTGTAAAAACTGAAACCAATACCAGCCCTATCAGTCAACGATATATTTACATAGAAGTGTTCCTTTAATTCAAGATGGCGGTGTCCCAACACCAGCGGGGTAGACGACTTATTTATAAAACAATAAATAAATTCATATCAGACGGGGGAGAAGAAGTTTAGTTATTCCGTTGTGGAAATCTGCCAATGCTTAAAAAGGGAGATACCTGGGAGAATTGTGTCAAAAACGTAAAATATTTTACGTTCTATATTACCCAGAAGTGCAGAGGAGAAAATGGAATACTTAAGAGTTCCAACATCTTCAATATGGTAATAGTACGATTTAGAATTTGACTAAATCTTTATTTTCGTTCATATATTTATTTTCAGAGTTACGATTGGAGAGGAACATAGCGGACATTGTGAGTTCCACTGGAATTACCTTAGACGACTCGGGCAACATCTTAGTATAGAAATTGTGTGAATTTGTTTTAAAATCAAAAAGTGTTAATACGTTTAGAAAATACATGTCATTTAGCAAGTGGTGCAAGTTTATTAAAAACAAAAATAACCATTCTATCCCAGCCAACCCTGTGCGTACATCTGTATATATTACACATCTTTTGGACATTGGATCGTCTTACCACGTCGTTCCAAGTTCAATTCATTCCATTAAATGGGTACACTCTATTCTTGGATACTCGGACCATATAATTCATCCATTTATCGAAAGTTTATTGGACAACGACACAACAAACTTAGACATCAAAAAGGAACCTGTCTCAACAAGCGATCCTATTAATTTCTGCGATCTGTACGACAAAAGTAGAAACCTTTCGGATATGCGGGATTTGTCTATGACTCTGATTTCTTTCGCCGGGTTTTTCATTTCGACGAGATCAACTCCCTGACCTGTTCCGATATCGTATTATTTGACGACCACATGAACGTGTTTATTAAGAAAAGTAAGACCGACCAGTACAGAGAAGGTAACGAAGTATTGATAGCACGTGATACTACGTCAGGTTGTCCCGCTAAAATGACAGCTAAAGTTAGCTCATAGTATTACTATCATTATTCAATGTTTAATAGTGGAGTTCTGGTTAAATGTTTGTCCGACATAGTCCCGGAGACGTTATTTGCGGACACATTTTTCCGTAGTTACCATGTATGGTTTTTCCTGGGCGGTGTTTAATGTAAAGGTGATGATAACTAACAGTATTCAATCTCGTAATTCCTATAGCAAATACAAATCAGAGAGATGGGCAAACATGGACCCCTGAACATACCAGAGGCGGAATCAGGTGTCTAGGAGGAGTAAGCATCCCCTGTCGACCGGTTACACCCGCCGTGAGCCCTACATTCCGATCAGATAAACGGAGTAATCAGTAGTCAGAGTCAGTGTGCCAATAACGGCCTAACAATTGTTATGAAACACGTCAGATAGCAGTTGACTTAATGGTAAGTTGTACTGGCAAACTAGATCGTTATAACGACCATAAAATTTGCGAAATGATGATTTTAGACGAGGTTGTTCTTTGTCAGTAGTCTGTCTCGATTTCAAAACTGATCATATGCAGAACAAGCTCTTGCCTATCGAACCAGTTGGGCGATATAAACACCATACGCAGGTGATGATGGAATATTACCACTTAAATTTTAAATTTGTGGTACTACAGCTGGTGACGTCTCAATATGAGTGAAAAATTCTCGACGGGACGTAAAACAAATAAACAATAAACATAATTAGATTTATGTACATGAGGTACACCTCAATGCTTGTACTCCCCGTGGGGATCCGGGTTGTTATAATAGATCCTCAGTGCCCTTTGCTTGTCGTAAGAGGCGACTAAACGGGGCGGTCCTTCGAATGAGACTGCGAAAACCGAGGTCCCGTGGCAGAGTAGGTGTGGCACGTAAACGATCCCTCCCTGCTCAAAGGCCACAAGCGTCGAGCATAGACCTAAATTTGCAGCCCTTCACCGGCAATGGTGACGTCTCCTCATGAGTGAAAGATTGTCGAGTGGGACGTTAAACAATATTTAATCAATCAATGCTTGCACATATTTATGCAGTTATCTTTTTACTAATGGTTTTGTCGATATCACTTTTTTGTCGTTATTACTTTGGTGTCCCCCCCCCCCCCTCTCAAGTGAAATTGCTTCCTACGGGCCTGGGAGAAGCTGATGTGTCATCCTGTTTAATTTGTCATAAAGCTGACTTGCCGTTAACATCTGTATTTACTAAAATATCCACTGTTAACTCCCCAGAATCCATGTTATAAATAAGAAAATAATTCAATATGTCTGTCATGTGTTTTCGCTCAGGACGGAATTTAAAAAATTGTATTCAGTTTTATTTTTTATTTATTTATTTTGGTCAGAGCGCTTCGTAGAATTAATTTTAGGTATCAATTGAAACAAACTGAATACTAGTTCGTAAACCCAGATTATCGAACTTGATACCAATAACGACAGGATGATAAAGGCACTTGTAGTTGAGGTGTAATTAGTGTGTACATGAATATCCATACCAGTAATTACATTACCAAAGCTTAATGCAGAGCTCGTTGTTCGCTTTCCGGAAACAACCACATTGATACAATTACTGCGTGATACATACGGGGACTTTCAACAGAAAACCAGACTGACATCAAAGACGATGAATGTATTTCAGAATGCGGGAGACAGAATTACTGTACAGCCAATAAAATTACATCGCCCTGATGGAAACTCGTGTCACATGTATTTCGCTAAGACAAGTTCAGTTTAACCAAACCGATTTTATAGCAGGAGTTTTGCATTGCACAATGTCATTTCAAGGTATTGAAGTGCAGATGCCCAGTAGTCACGTACATGTGCCGATTTATTAGTCAAAATCATATCAAAGTACATATCTTTCCAAACAGACATATATATATATTGGTCATGCTTTAAAACACCTCTACGGCACATTGTGATAGGCGAGATTTTGTTAATTCTTCAGGGTTTTCATTTCTTGTTATTACATATTTTGAATATGCCGGTTTCGAGATGAGAGCTCTTCTGTGTAGAAGGTGCATTTAGTGGAACTTTGAATGCTTAAGTGGTACACAGTGGACTTACAGTCAGTGAGGAAAACGAAAAAAAAATGTATTAAAGCGACTTCTCCTGAAATATGTAAAGTGTAAATAACCCGTAGTCTGAGTCCATTTGATTTGTATTTCATTAGGAATTACGAGATTGGTCACCGTTTCTTGTCTTAGGCTTTGCCCCTTAGTCAAGCACTGGAAACATTTAACATGGAAAAGTAAATTTTGAGCGGAACGTTAAACAATATATAATCAATCAATCTTTAATCGATTTGTGTTTTCTTATCAAGTTTCCATACCTATGGAGACAGACGATCGTACAACACAAGATGTAGTTCATTAAATTTTTATCAAATAAATAATTGGGAACAATATCCAAGAGAATATCGAATGTAAATATTTATGTTAGAAGGGATGAAACAAATGTTAAACAAAAAAGCAACTTGACGCAAGCGTCAAAGGCATCAGGCCGCACAAGATATCTTCTATTATTAACAGGTCGGACCACACTGATGATATGCATTATGTGCATAACTACAGGATGGAAAGTTAATTGTGAAGTCCTACTTTTAAGATGTCTTTTAGTCAGCAAAATCAGTAGAGACAATTTTACGCAGAAGGTAAACGACTTTACAAGGCATTTTACTTGTGTAGACTCGAACACACCCCCCCCCCCCTTATCACCTCATGATCACTTAGATATATTACTAGTTTGTGAATCCTTAAAAAAAACACTGCACACCCTTTTTCTTTTTCTTTTTCTTTTTTGTATTTCACAAGTGAAAAGTGATAGAAATGAAATTTAACCCGAAACAAACGCAGTACAAACTGACAACAATAATGTTTATTAAATTTTATGCACGCTTGATTTATCTATCTAGAGATAATACAAATTAAAAGTGACTTCAATTCCCAATTAAATACTGACATTACAGTAATTTTTGGAAGAAATCATTAAAAAATATATTCACATTAATACCACAGAAACACGTAAACATTTTAATACCCCGTAACAGGACAGGACAGACGGACCTCTTGCACGGCCGGTAATAAAGATCATTTAGAGAGTCCCGTCATCTCAACTGAAGACAAGAAGAGCGGAGTAAACTACATTCGGTCAATCGGTGATGGAGAAACGGTGACATTGGCCAAGTTTACTTGAAATTGAAACCACCAGATTTCGACAGAAATTCAAAGGATCTAAGACAACTGACGGAGGATAAATGCATCAAGTTGACGTGGAGGGGCATGGACACGATTTGTGCAGAAAATGTTTAAATTTTATTTTTCCATTTTTCAATACTTAACTAAGGTATTTCAAATGGTCAGCAAAAATTTGAATATCAGTTGTCGAGTTACACGAGAAATACAGAGTTCACAATTCTTTGTTATGTAAACAAGGCTCGTGTCATTTTTTGGTTTTTTTTATTTTTGTTTTGGTTACATAGGTTAAATATACAAGTAAAAGTTTCTTTCAAAGCACTTTGTTGTCAATTTACAAGTTAATTCTGAACACATTTAAACAGTTTCTTTTGTTTGTCATATCTCATGATATTTTCCATTAAGCATTCTATATATCAACCAAAAAAAAATAAAAACATAAAAACAAAAAAAATAATAAAAACAAAACAAAAAACCAAAAACAAAAAAACATGGCACGGGCCTTGTTTACATAACACAGGATTGTGAGGGCTGAATCTCACTTGTAACTCAACAGCTAAAATTCACATTTTGATTGCACATTAGAAATACTTTAGTTAAACATTGTAAAAATAATAAATGGAGACAGAGAGAGAGAGAGAGAGAGAGAGAGAGAGAGAGAAAATAAAATTTGAAAAATTTCTAGCTGAAGTCGTGTCCATGCCCCATTAAGCACTACATCAGGTTTTGCAGATTTTGGAAGGGAGCAACGGCATGTTCATCGTTAGGACTCATAGTTGTAGCGTTATACCGACAGACTTAGACGTGTGCAGGTAGGCTGTATGTCTCAATTCCAGGGTGTTTAAGAGAAGATAAACACGAACTGAAAGAGACTTTTTGTTCATTCGAGAGATTCCTGTTGTAGGATTTAAAAGAAGGCTCGCAGCGGTGCCCTGACTTGAACATAATTTTTCGAGCTCGAAATCAGCCTCGCTCAAGGTGGTAATGGCTTCTGCCAGGAAACAGCAGGTTACCATCATCATAAAGTAAATATAAAAGTCATCGTTTGAAATGTCTAAACAGTTGATTTGCAGTTTTAGTTGCAGACGGTATTTACAATAAAACAACTGAACGGCATGTTTAATTTATTGATTCATGTATTGTTGTTTTCCGCCACATTCAACAATTTGTCAGTTATCTGGTAGCGTCCAGTTTTTATTAGGGGAGGAGAGAACCCAGATACAATGTACCCGGGAAGAAACCACCGACCTTCCGAAAGTAAACTGGCAAACTTTCTCACATATATCGGCGCGAGCGAGATTCGACCCCCCGCGCCGAATAGAGGTGAGAGGCCATATGATTTTGAGCGCGACGCTCCAACTAATCGACCACGGAGCTCCTACGGCGTGTTTAAAGTTTCTGTTTTATTCACGAATGAAATTCTTGTCTGTTTACAAAATAAACTCTTTGTAAATATTATGATGCGTTTCATTTATTTTGTTTCTATTATGATGTTAAAACGGGAAAAAGTACCTAGTACAATTGACTCAAATACATTTGAAGCGCTGTATTCATAAACAAGAAAAAAGTCTGATCACGTGATTGACTTCATGTTATGGAAAACTTAATGCCAATTTCTTTCGTGGTGCCATATTAGGCAAAACACTGGCAGATGTAAATATTGATTTGTATGAATTGGAATCAAAATAGTGAAAGCAAATTCAGGATGGTCTCAAAACGGCAAAAACTGCACATTCGTGGAAATGTAATGTTTGAACTCTATGAATGAAATATTTACATAACAATATTTTACATCTATTTCTGATTTATCTCGTTAAATTTTATTATTGATACGTAATTTAAAAGGGAAAGATTTATGATGCGTGTATTTGTCAGCGACATCAGAGGTGGTTCGCCTTCATGTTAGTGGATTTTATATGAAGTTTGGGTTATCATCAATATAACTTCCCATAAAATAAATCCAACGAATTGTATCGAAAAGTACTTCGAGCTCTTGTATTTAACTAGCATAAGCGATATTCCGAGAATTTTTAGAATATAAACATCATATATCCGGGGAGTTCGAGCCCGCTCGCGCCATGGCCGAGTCAAACCAAAGACGTAAACATAGGTAGTGATTGCTCCTTCGCCAAACGCTCGGCATTTAGAGGTGAGAATCACGGGTCTTTCGGATATGACCTTAAAAACGGAGGTCCCGTGTCACGGGAGACGTTGGCACGTTAAATAACCCTCGCTATGGCACTGAGCGCCAAGCATAGGTCTAAATTTGTGGTACTTCACATACAGCTGGTGACGTCTCAATATGAGTGAAAAATTCTCGACAAGACGTAAAACAAGCATATCCGGATTGTTAGAATAGATCCTCAGTATCCCTTGCTTGTCGTAAGAGGCGACTAAATGGGACGGTCCTTCGGATGAGACCGCAAAAACCGAGGCCCCCTTCTCACAGTAAAAAAAAATTGCGATTGGGACGTTAAATAATATGCAACCAACTAACCAAATTGATTTGTAAATTGGAGAAAAACTCAGCAAAACGGCAGTATTTACTCTTTTGACTTACTGAGAAACACAGCGATAACCTGAAAATGTGTTACAGAAGTCAAAATATATTACTCTCTCTCTCTCACCCTCTCTCTCTCTCTCCCCTTACCCACTCTTTTTTCATCATTACAATGTCAATTCATCATTTTACGAACCCTGAATGTGCGATACATCTTCATTTAATGTCTTCATTCAAGCCCCGTGGGGATCCGGGTTAGAATAGATCTTCAGTACCCCTTGCTTGTTGTAAGCGGATGAGACCACAAAAACCGTGTTCCCGTGTCACAGCAGGTGTGGCGCAGTAAAGATCCCTCCCTGTTCAAAGGAAATAAGCGCCGAGCAAGAGGCCTAAATTCTGCAGCCTTTCATCGGCAATCGTGACTTTTCATATGAGTAAAAGATTATCGAACTGGACGCTAAATAATATATAATCAATCATCTTCCTTTAACATCTTCTAGTTCGGAACACCTTCAGTGATTCCAGGTGTCGTCCAAAAGATAGGTACCCTATAACTCTTGTGACGTGGCCGCACATTCCAGCAGTTACACCTTCCTCATTTGTGACTGATTCAGCAACTGTATTGTCTGGCAGAGATATGACGGTTTCGGATCTTTAACAAACACTATACCAGGAATTTCATCACTATCAAGGTTTTTAATCCGCCTGTGTCAATGTGGTCATGTATGCACGACTTAATCTTGGGGGGTTCAACGCATTACATTTTCTTTTAATGGACCACCGTACAGACTATATATCACTGACGCATGCGCCTGCGTACGGAGTGCTAGGTACAAACATTTTCGTCTGCTGTTGATCCTAGAGGATGTTTCATATTTAATCAAATGTCTGGATATAGTAAAAAATAATGCTTAAATAAATATATTATTTATAGATTAGTTAGATCACATTAAAGTAAAATTTTAGCAATTAAGGAGGGAGCAAGGCGACCCGATTCCCTCTTAATGGCTAAAATTGTACTAAACATGATCTAACGTCCGTAGAACATAATCCACATTTTCATTGGCTAATTCAACTTTCTGCGCCAATCAAGTGCTTTCTCTCTTTTGTCTTTGTTACTTGAAGCTACCAACTAATCATGTGAACATAAAAAAAAAATCAACGATTAAGTTCATCACTGTATAGAATATTTAGCGATTGTTGATTGGATGAAAGTGGGTTATGTTTTAAGTGAAGAATCGTTTATCATAATATAAAGTATTGAAATGGTTTACCTGTTTTTTAACACGACTTTTTATGAAGCACTGGTTGGTCCTATCTATCTACATTAGGCATCCGGTCCGTGAGATTGGATTTATCCAGAGTTTTATTCTGGTTATTATATAGTTATTCTGATTATTTTTATCAATCAGTGGTCAAATCAACAAACTAACAATGTTTTCTGCCTAATCCGACATCTGTGTGATCTGTTTCACTGGACAATCCGACCCTTATTTTCATTTTCAATTTCATATTTTCGTTGCTTTTTATACTGTTAATCCCGACATGCTGCGTATTAGGCAGTGCAATACAGTTTCGGGATTTGTCATTTTTACCGTTAGGTCAAATGGGGTCGGAAACGGCTTTTTGTTTTTTAACTTAAAAGCCATCTCATTTCCAGAACTCCTCTTACAATTTACACAGTAGCCAAATCACCTTCTGGAAGATGATTAGCGGTGTTAAGATGTACCATAAAGTTTCGGAATTTTCTTTTTTACCTTGGGGTCGAATGAGGTGAGAAAACGACGAACAAAATCCTGGTGCTCAGTGCATTGCGTCATGTGCAACAAGAATATATTTACTTTCTTATGCATTGGTGCAAGATTTTAGGTTGGAAAGCTTCTGATAAAACAAACAATTTCAACGAAATTGTATATAAGAAATATAAATCTATATTAATACACACCTTGTGTTGAACCAACGATTGTTGATTGATTGTTTGTTTTACGTCCCGTCGAGAATTTTTCACTCATATTGAGACGTCACCAGTTGTAAGTGAAGCACCCAAATTTAAGACTATGCTTAGCGCTCAGGGCCGTAGCAGTGATAGTTCTTTAACGTGCCAACGCCTACCGTGACACGGGACCTCCGTTTTTAAGGTCATATCCGAAAGACCCGTGATTCTCACTTCTAAATGCCAAAGAAGCAATCTCTACCTATTTTTCGTCTTAGGTATGGCATTAGCGGGGCTCGAACTTACGACCTTCCGGTTACGAAGGCAACGCTCTAACCACTGAGCTACCGCGACCGGTACTTCATGAAAACCATTTAAATAATATTTATGAAGGTGGGGAGGTTCAAATTTGGAGTTCAGTAATTCTGACGCGTTCAGATAACAAAATTATAGATAATTATATTTGATCTTTACTTGATTTTGTTTATACAGTCGTCTAGGTATAATAGAAAATAGAAATAGTGTAATTTGTAGTGTAAGTTTTAGAACTTTAAAAAAAAAAAATTCTGGACTAAACAGTTAACCATTGTCGGATTTCTCATTTTGTATTTAAAATACAGTAAACATGGATCATAATCAGGCACAAAATACTTTTTTTAAATTGACCTTTTTCTACTTTCACTCCCTTCGTTTCCAAATTAATGAAAATAAGTGAAAGCATAATACACTGTACACATTCCCATCTGAAATGTTTACAAATTATTTTGGATTATATTTTTTCAGTTACAGATTTACATGGCCAAACAGTTAACCTCAACATATCAAATTCAATTTTATTTTATGGACAGGAAATGGGTGCCCCAAGATGCTAAAGAAAAACAAAAAGTTCATGTATTCTGTGGAAGACGAAATCGACTTGCCCATCTGCGTAACGGCTGTAAACCTCTGCTCGGGCATTCCATTTAACAAATGGTCTAAAGTAGCTGCGAATTTCATGGAGATCCATCCTGGGTCCGGGGTGTCGATTGACGGGAGGGTCGGAAAAGAACCTCGATACCAATGGCCTACTACAAGGCAGAGGTTAAAGAGAAACGTCATAGGCACGAATCTTTTGACGAGAGAGAGAGAGAGAGAGAGAGAGAGAGAGAGAGAGAGAGAGAGCATTGAAATATTTGTACAGAGAGAATGAGACATGTAATGAACGTTTTAGTTACACAGACGTGAATGGGGTTGGGCAGCAGGCTCAGCCTATCATAGCCCTCTCCTCGTCCTACATAATGAATAAACTGTGTCCGTGTTTTATTTGTACTGAACTGGTTCTGATGGAGAGGACAGTGAGCAGAAACAGCTTTTACAGGAAATCTCGGAAATGGCACAAAATATAAAAAAAATCTCGGAACTGGCACAAACTTTCCCAAGACACAGAGCTACATTATCAAGAAAGACACAGAGGGGAGAAGGGGAAACTAATTCCCAAGAAAGCCCTTGAAAACTTGATTGCGGATAATTTGGATTTATCTAACATACCTATAAATAAAATAACTGTGTGGCGGAAGCCCTGGTTTCAGGTAGGCTTCCGCATTTTCAGTGCGGTGTCTTTAATATTATCACTGGTATACACAATTATATTCCGAAGTGTTTAAAGAGTTATCGCTCTTTGCCTACAGGGGTCGTTGATGACGTCCGCCATTACGGTGCTGATAAACAAAATGCCGTATGAGAGAAGTGGAGGGCGAAATTGTATTGTTTTTGGCTGTAGCAACAATCAACGAAAATTATACCTTTGGAAAAAGAGAGAATGTGAGGAGCATGACCTGCCCCATGAAGATTGTCCCTGCCTCATTCCTTTTAGGTTCTTCTGCTTTCCTGCAGATGCAGAGAGGCGACGAATGTCATTGATGAAAAAAAAAAAAAAAAAACCAAAAAAACCAACAAAAAAAACCCGATACACAGAATGTAATATCTCTGCTTAATCCTACTAGATTTTTTACTATGAAAAAAAAAATTAGATAGGGTCTACCTGATATTGTGTGTCCCCCCCCCCCAACTCGGTGGATCTCGTTGTAATACACTATCAAAATTGAATAATAACTAGCAATAAAGATTCAATCCATATAGCTGTTTTACGGACAAATTATACGATTGGACATCTAAATTAACAACAAAAACAACAACAGAAATGCTGAAATTGAAAAAAAAAAAATCCGAAGGAAAAAAAATAATAAGATAACAAATAGTCATATCCAACACATCTTCCGTTGAAAATTCCACGATCCATCGCTAATTTTATTACTTCATACATTGCTTTATATTGAAATGAATTTGTAATGTCTCAAGTCGTCTTTACGAGTTTCTTTTTACTTCGTGATTTATTATGCAAAAACACTGGGAACTGAAAGTTGGGCGGATCGCGGATTTAACTAAAATTATGGTAGAAATAAGATTAAAACGTAAAAACCACGAAATATTATGAATGTAACATATGTTAAAATCTTACTGTGACTCTTCTTATCCATCGTGTTCTCAGACAAATATTAAAAATAGATGAAAATATCGATGAACACCAGTTCTTGCTTAGCTTTGTTTACAATGATATCAGCACAGTGATGGCGTGCGGTCACATGATCAAAATATGTCAGCCCCCAATTATGACGTAATATAATTGTGTATAGCAAAGTTTAAAATACGACAATGGTAAAATTACTTTAGTAATTTCCATAATGCGTCGAAGTTGGAGGGGGCTATCAGCATAGTAACGCGGTATGTGTAAAGCCAATATAAAATGCATCGCGGGTTCTGCGTAAGTCAAGTTGCGAGACTATGAACAGCTCGGTGACTATTCTCCTTTGACCTCAACAAAAAACAATATAATCTTATGAACATAAAAATGCAAATTATTGTAGAGAAGAATTTTCCGAACAATTTTATTGTTATATTTCCAACAACAGTGCAACGCAACTTGCGTTCATCAATTTATACACTAGCGTATAAAAATAACCATAGTACATATCACATGACCAGAATAAAATAACACAGCCCCGCAGAGCACAAATTCCATATTTTTGTGCAACAGGATTAAATGAACACGTGTTGGGGAAAAATAAGATGCAAACTGAAACTCTTTTTCCGGCCATACAACCAAATCTTACAGACTTATATTTAAGAAATAACATCATTAATTATGTCCAACACGAAATATTGCAATTTACACTCTCAAGTATTTTCAAAAATGAAATGTATTTCTCCTATTTTCATTTCTGTTGAAATTTCTAGCCATTAAAATAGACGTGCCGTGATTATCAAGTAGTTTTGTATTCGTACGTGCTTTGTTTACAACTGCAGCGCGTTCATGAGGAAATGCCTATAGTTGCAATTTGTACAGATATCAAAGGTACAAATATTTGAAATGTAAATACCACAATATATACTTTGCAATTTTATTAATGTAGTCGACTATTTTCTAACCGATGACACAACATTTCCCCCCAATACTGTTATAGTAATAGGGTTCTCTAACGCAGTCAACATGTGTATGTACATGTATAGTCAACGAGAAAGAAAAGTATGGAATGTCGTAACTGTCAGACTTAAATGTGCCAAAAATCTACAGGGTAAAAAATAGGTCCACTTTGATGATAAATTTTTTGAGGGTAAACTATTTAATAAAACAAACTTCTTGAGACACAAAAAAAAAAAATTAAAACTAAAAGCAAAATACGTTACAGTGGTTACCTCTGGTTCTATGTGTACGATTGTAACACGTAAATAAGTGATAATAAAACAAGAGGGCTAAAAATAAAACTCGACATGTATCAGTTAAATCCGTAATAATAAAATGCTGGTCATTAAAACCAGACCAGTGCCATTTTAGTGAATAGAAAGACCAAATATAAATGTGCATAACAAGATCATGTAGGACGCTAAATTATAAACCCCAACATTGTTTTGAACGCCTTCACGATATACATAGTATGTTGTAAATCAAATTCGATTAAGTACAAAGTCGACACCAGACGTAAACACTGTCATCCTGAGTGTGATTTCGCACAGCTTGGGCGAACGACCTTTATCATAAACAAATACGTTTGACCTTTTCGTTCATTATTCATGCAGTTTCTATATCGTATAGATCAAAAACTGTGCCCAAGGGTACAGTTGTGGGCAGACATTGATAAAAAAAAAACAAAATAAAAAAAAGGGGGTAGGTGTTACCAAACCGACCCTTTTCAATGAAAAGGCGAAGATAACTAACAGTATTCAATTCGTAATTTCCATAGAAAATACAAATAAAAGATTTCAATATCAAAAATTCAATATAATTTCTATGAATACACTAGTTTAACTTATCTTGGCTATACAAAGCAATATTATATGTATTAAATATAAAAATACCAGAGGATTTGTTCATGTCCCCCTATACATTAAACTACAAAACGAAAGTTAATCTACAGCACGAGTGTTGGTTAGTTGATGGAATGGATTACGGGCAATACTGAGGTCAAAAACAAAAAAAATCCGAAAACGAATCGAGACTGTAAATGTGTATACATTTTACTTATAAAGCACCAAGGCTTCCGTTGATTTCTTCGGGAATTTCAATCATAGTCAATATGTAAATATTAAGATAGTCCGCCGTTCTTAATCTTGCAATAAACCTTTTGATTACAGAAATACATGTTCAACTGTATGTTTATATCAAATTCCTCTTAAACAGTTCATATTGTAATGAATACAATGTAATGTAATTTTTTTCTTAAAGTGCACTTGTACAGTATTAATATCATACAGTAAAACATGTTGATAACGAATACGTTTCTAAGGAATCCCCGCTTATTGCTTATCAGCGCCTTTAATTGCATGTTTCTTTGTAAAATTGTGCGCTTTATAAATTTTAATTATAAATAATATTGCTAAGTGATATTCATTCCCCGAACAGAGGAAAATAACGAAAACTTTATTGGATATAACGAAGTTTGTTTACAACAAATTCTTTTTTTTTCTAGACCAGTAAGTTCGCTATAACGATGTTTACCTGTATAATGAAGTTTGGTTATAAAGAACTGTTTCGCAGGTCCCGGAGTTTTTAATCGTGTTTTACTTTACTGTGAGTTGTGTATTGAATTTTTTCAATATTCTGTACATTGCCGTTAAAGTATACTATGTACATGTTTTTCATATATATATATATATATATATATATATATATATAGAGAGAGAGAGAGAGAGAGAGAGAGGGGAATCTAAAGGGGATTATGGGGATTGCTCACATCTTCTTTGGTTGAACATTTAAAACGCTTACGTCCCTTTTTTGTTATTATTCACTACTTCCACCCCCTTTTTTTGGGGGGGGGGGGGGGGCGGAAGAGGCACAGACATGGGTCGCAACCCCCTCCCTTGAATGTTTTGATCCGCCACTGAGGCATCCGGACATTGTTATTTTTAAAACCTCCAGATATTTAGTTATCCAAACAACAAAACATTGACACAATTGATGAAAACGCGAAGATAAAAAAACAACAACAATCAACCTCAAAAAGAATACAAAATTCGGGGTAGGACTCCGTGGGCACAGCACAGAATACAAAATTCGGGGTAGGACTCCGTGGGCACAGCACAGAATTAAAACTATATTTACATGTATATTACAAACGAACTACCTATAATATGCACCGGTACTGCTTCTGCAAATTAATTATTGAGTGGTAGAGCCTCACTGAAATAATAGATAAATGAAATAATAAATAAATGGCGTGTACTACATCAAATTAAAGGCATTACGAAAAAGAATAAAACCAAATCGTGGGAACCTGCAGAAAAAGTAAAAATACAGAAACCCAAAATGTGATAATCATGATAAATGTTTCCCAGGGGAACACAATTAGTTTACAGTCAATAAAATTACATAGAATGCTGATTGAATCCCCTGTCACGTGCTCCTTGCGTGGTCCAATTTGTCAAAACCTAATTAGCGAGATTGATGAAATCTTATATGGAAGTTTATGCATCGCCCAAAGTGACACACGTCACTGTCCAAGATGTCGAAGATTTACAAATCAATGGAAAACATTAACAATAGTGTAATAAAATTTTGATAATTAATTACCATGTAAAATGCGTGCGAAGTAGACCTGTCCAAACGGCACAATTATCCCCGAGGGGTTCATCGATATTGAAGTGGGGCATGTTCAGATTTCTACCATCCCTTCATTACATAACTACAGAGATAATTTATCCTTGGCTTTGGAAAAATGGGTCAGGGTCATGCTATATCATTGGTCAGGGTCATGCTATATTGGTCAGGGTCATGCTATATCAATTCTTGTACCACGTTTGTGCTTCTAATGGTGAAGTTACGACCCAGAAAAAAGATTTGAAACTTTTTTACCCTTGATCTTGGCGAAATGATTTTGGCTATTACAAATAACAACCTGGGAAAAAAAATGGACGATTGGAAAGACGAGCACAGCGATTCCGACGTACCCTTCGCAGTCTTTGTTTGCGGGGAGAAAACAAACTATATTTGCGAGGGTATACACAGAATCATCATTGCGATACACGTCAGCCCCAATATTGATGAGAAAACGGAAATTGTGTAACTTATCAGTTAATGAGAACACTGGGAATGAAATGAATGATGTATAGAACGAAGGAAGTTAACGTCACATTTCTGTCGTTGCTTCCTCCATGTGAATTGTGGGTAATCCGCTGAGCCGTGACACGCTTGGAAGCACGGGTTCGGTGTTCATTCTCTGTAGTCGCCGTTTTTCCCTTTCGTCCATCGTAATGGACAACTTCCGGCTATAGTTTTTATAAATAACACTGTCTTGTGGTCTTTTTACAATTCTGATGCTCTCCAAGTTTTTAGGAGTGTGTTTGTACCGGGGTTCTATAGGCTGCAAAATACGAATGCTGTCCCACTGTTTGTAGAAAAATACCATGGCAACAATCCACACGGCAACCACGATCAGAATAAAAATGATTTCCTCTGCCCGAAAACCATAATTATGAAGGCGTACTGGATCTGTGTTTTCTGAAGAAGAAGAAAAAAACCGGTACATTGTATTTCTTATTAGTACAACTCGAAATCAAATTAGAGACTAATTATTGCTTGAATCACAGAAGAGTGCAGTGTCTGAATCAGCTGTGCATATATGTTAATTTCTTGCTTTACAACAGGGGATGTACACTGATCTTCAATATTAAGCCGCCGTAAAATGGCTGAAATACTACCAAAACAGCGTTAAACCCCAAAACAATCAACCAAGTTCAATATTTAACATTGAAATGGGGGGTTTCGGGTATTTTCATATGTTTCCATTGCAGTTGAGTTTACTACTGGAGTAAGTTTGGTAATGAGGTCATAATGACCTGTTACGTCATAACAGGTGCCCCGTCTTGATCGTTATATACAAAGGCAATTTTACACGTAGGGATCTGGTAGCTGTAAATTTATATTCGTGAAAAATTCTTGATGTGACGTAAATAATAATAATTTTAAAAATCACGGCAAAATTATATTTACGAAATTAATGTATTTCCTCTGCGTATACATAAATAGTGTCCGGCTAGATATAGAGGAATTTGCATGGCTGAAAACAGCGTCTAGAAAACGCTTTCCTTTCCATATGTCAACAATGATGTGAAGATTTCAGATATGCAATTGTGAAATCGAAAAAAAATCGTAATTTTGGTGAAATTGTACACAGTGATGAAAGAATGTTTGATACCAAAATATATAAACACTCAAATAATAAATCTGGTACTTCTATACATTTTTAAATTAAAAAAAAACCACTTCTAAGGTAAACAGAATACGCAGAATTGTTTTGTTTGTGGAATGCATCGAAAATGTTAAAATTATGAAGTTTAATTTGTGAAAGCTGATGGTGAAATGGTGTCAGTTGTTTTAATTTATCTGGTGACAATAACCCTAGTTAAAACCAATATGTTGCAATTTTCAGAATTGTACATGAATTTGTCTTGTCTACAAGTAGATTCATTTAATTAATTTCATTCTCAGCCCACAGAACCAATCTATTTATATGTTTCTTTTTCTTTTTTCCTTTTCTTTTTCAGTAAGTCTTGATCGATATCTCTTGTCAGCCCTACATTAAGTTGTAAATTATTATTCAATTTGAAACATTCTATTAATCTACATTATATTGCTGTTACCAAACAGTCTGATTAATTCAATATTACTGCATTCTGGTGCAAATTAGCATACACTTTTCAAACACACCAATAATCTACATTTTGCTGTTACTAACAGTTTATTTAATCCAATATTATTATAATGTTTCAGTGTCACTATTAATCTGTAATTATACAGATGTGTAATCAAACATTTCTCTATCTGTATGACCTTGACTATGTATATTGTATGGAGAGGGCTTATATAGGCAATGCCTGCTGTCCAATCCAATTATGTTTTCAACATAAAATATTGTTTAAATGAATTTATCATATTAAGGCTATATTGTATTTGATGAATATAAACACGATTACATACCAATAGCAAAAACGAGCACAGTCACGTATCGATTAATTAAATCTACAACCACATTAAACGTAACACTGTCCATACCACGTGACAGACTGGAAATGTCAACTTTGAATATTTCTACAAAATCACTCTAGCAAAAATCATTGAAAATTACACGAATGCATAATTAATTCTCCGATCGCATGCTCATGTCTATTCTTATAAACTTGAAATAATCCACTGAGTTTATACAATTTCAGCAATTACATATATGCATTTTACAATTTCAGCAGTGATTGTTACAAACTCTATCAGATTGTAATTTCAAGCCTCTAACGCGAAGTTCCATTATAATCCAGACCAACAGAATAGTACATTTAGTTTTACATCTCTGATCATGCATTATATTATATACGACACATCATGGTTATCTATAGATGTAATAGAACAAGTTGATACGCGCGCAATTTCTCTCAAACACTCCGCTTTGCAATGGGGAAAATGTAGTGCTGCTTGCCGTAAAGGTATCCTAGGGCGCGGTACGTCCTGCGTGAATAGTTCACTTACCTGGATCAGTTGTGGTGAACTCCACCGAGTGACTGGCGTTGCTGAAGAGACCGCTGTCCGCGATAGTTACCATCAAGAACCTGTAGGTAGTCAGTGGATAAAGATGGCGGAGGGTCACAGATCTTAAGAGACCATTGAGAGTTTTTGTCACGCTTTCCTGGTGATGTGAAGCCTCGTAGTGGATGCGGAAGGCCGCTATGGTAAAATTGTTCTCTTCAATTACCCAGGATATCTTTACATCCGTCCCAGTTACCCTTGTCTCGTTGACGATAGGGGGCGCCACTAATCCTAAGCGAGATTAAAAAGACAACATCAACACTTCTGTTATGGTTAGTAACAGGTGCAGTTAAAATCTCTCGGTACGCTTTGAGCATTACACCTCACGGGGACATCCTCGCTTGAACCCACTTATTTTATTGATAGCTGTCAATACAGCGCTATTTCCCACACAGATAAAGGTAGCGGAAATTAGAAATCAGCAAAACGTCGAGACAAATATGATAAACATGCAGTAATGCAAGAACCGACGTGGTTATAAAATGCATAATGGGCTTTGGGATGTTAGGAAAATATTGCATGTTGCAGTATGAGTGGAAATCAAAACTACCTCAGACTATTTATAATGTCGAACGTCATCACGAAAGCTTCTATCATTCATAAAAGTGCATCAGCATCACAAGTTCACACAGATAACGGTAAAATTGTTATTGTCGGTTGAGAGGTATTTGTTTATTATCTGACAAAATCACAGACATATGATCACAGATAGTGAAACGTATTGATCACATAAATTTCCTGCGAGAAGCGCGAACCGCAGAAATCCAAGTCGGATGCAATTGGAAATTAATGATATTTCTCAACCAAAATATATATGACAATCAATACTTGCATTTACAGAAATTGAGGATCAACAATTTCAGTTCCGGCTTCGTTAGCGTTAACACAACATAACTACTGATAAAGCTCTCCTGTTGCTGGTATATAAATTTTTAAGCACTGGACATTTGAAAATTTACTAAGTACATGAATAAAGCATCTCGCAACAATTAGTACAATTTTTCCTGTGATTTTTTTCTCTATTTCTATGTTTCGGTCATTTGTTTTATTCATATCTATATACATGTACTTTAAATGTATGTCACGAGACTGCAAATTTCCAAGCGCTGAACTTTAATGATGTAAAATATTCTAAAATTGTGCTGTACGGGTGAGCAAAACATCTAAACATGACCTTCACATCAAACACGTTGCTCGCTGATGTGAATCAGCAACGGTCTGATTTTTTCTTTGTGAATAATAAATGCACTTAATTAACAAACCATAATCCATTCCTCCCACGACAAAGTTTAATTCTTTGTTGTAGAGGATATGGCAGCTTTGATCTGAAGTAATCAGCTAAATCCCTCACACGATGAACTCAATCTCAATTTTTTTTTATTTTCTTGCAATACAAAGCAGCAAAGCATTGAAAATATAAATATCAAAAACCAAACCAAACCACACATAAGTGAAGTAAGTTGTTAAATGTGGAGAAACGAACCCAAATGTAACAAACAACAAAGAGGAAAACAACAGACTCGAAACGTAATATTGCTGACTACATTTAAGAACTCTAAATACAAACTCTATTGCACTATTATATTTGGATTGAAGAAGTATATAACCCAAAGGGCACTGCATCCTTTGGTAGCCCCCCCCTCTCTCTCTCTCTCTCTCTCTCTTATTGAATTTAATTTTAAGCAGAGCAGTAGCTAGACAACTGCAATTAAACGGACAAACACTGGAGGCTGTACATCACAACATACACCCTCACTTGAACATTAAAAGTTGTAAACATTGTATAGCGTGATGTTATCAGCGTATCAATCGGTTCAATATGACAAGTGCTAATTGTAGCGGGGAAATACCACACATGCACTCCCCTCCCGAGAAATGTCCTTTCCTCGAACGCGTGTTGAGTATAACAAGTATACTCATTTTGATAAGATCGACAAGGCAGATTTGAAAAAAGTTGATAAAAGTTTTGCTTGTTTTATCCTTTTGAGAATTTTTCATTCGTTCGGGGACGTCACCAGTTATAAATAAAGTACCACAAATTTAGACCTATGATTAGTGCCCAGGGCTGTAGCAGTGAGGGTTCTTTAAATTACTTAGAAGTGATATTTATTTCTAGCTGCATATAAACCATCCAATTCAAACAATGTATTGTCTCCGTGTACAAGGGCTATATAAACTACCACTTCTAAAACTGATAAACTTTATTCAAACTGTAATGTAACATATATACATAAAAAACTTTTAAACACTAAATGAACCGAACCCGTGATTTTCTTGCAGAGGTGAAAACATGTTACAAATTTATTTTGTCGTCATTCTAGAAGACTAAGAAGAGGCCCATGGGCCTTAACTCTCGCCTTACTGAAAGAGAGACGATAACGATGATCACTCTTATAAATGCTATAATAAAGAATACAAGAGTGAGACCCGGATCCCTGGGTACACTAGAAGTGAGCTCATGTACCAAGGATTGTTTTGTTTGTTTGTTTGTTTGTTTTCCGCCACATTCAACTATTTTTCTGTTATCTGGTTGCGTCCAGTTTTTGTAGGTGGAGGAGAGAACCCTGATACAATGTACCCGGGAAGAGACCACCGACCTTCCGAAAGTAAACTGACAAACTTTCTCACATATATCGGCGCGAGCAGGATTTGAACCCGCGCCGACTAGAGGTTAGAGGCCTTGTGATTTTGAGCGCAATGCTTTAACCACTCGGCCATGGAGGCCCCCGCGCCGACTGGAGGTGAGAGGCCTTGTGATTTTGAGCGCAATACTTTAACCACTCGGCCATGGAGGATAGGAATACCCAGAAATGTAATAATCCAGAATCCAGAATACTGCGGTCCAGTGACCAGAGCCTACTACGAGTGCCATTTACCACCTCAACGGGGATTCAAACTCGAGCCTTTAGTGTTGCTGGCCCTAAACTGTGGAACGCTCTTCCGTATGATATCAGAACTGCCACCAGTCTCTGTACCTTCAAATCTAAATTAAAGACTCATCTGTTCACATGCTACAACTAATCTGGGACCTACTACGATCTGTTTTTATATACCTCATTTCACTTATTTTATTGTTGTTTAAATAGCGTTTAGAGCAGTATGGACTTTACGCTTTACAAAATAAATTTATTATTATTATATTATTATTATTAATCTAATGATGAATAATGCAACCTGCTATGGAGGAAATTCAAACTTAAGTTATATCCTTAAGGACTTCAGAATTCAGAATGTATACGACTCCAGGTGCCCAGGAGGAAGCATCCCCTGTTGACCGTTCACACCCGCTGTGAGCCCTATATCTTGATCAACTAAACGGAGTAATCGGCAATTAACATCAGTGTGTAAAGAACGGCCCAACAATCGGTAGGCAGCATTCCACCTAACGACAGGTTGTGTTAGCAAATAAGAGCATTATAATGACCATTGAGTTTGCGAAAGGCATAACATGTGAAGTAAAATGGCCAGTGCTGTTGATCACGTGTAATTCTGTGTGAATAATGAGCTTGATAAGGGCGCCCATAACATTTAGAGAATAATAACGAAGTTACGTCTAGGTCCGTCAGAGATGTAGAAATGTAAAGACGAACTACACCTTTAAGGCAGGCGTCCAGTTCTCTACTTGCAGTTGTTTGATTCTAAGGTCACTTGCGTCACGCAGGTGACCTTTTCCTATCCGTGTTTCACCTCTAGACACTGCATGACGAATTCTCACGAAAATTTCTGTACACCATTGCGTTTGGAGAAAAAAAAAAGAGGTTTGTGTTTCTTTTGGGGTATGCAGGGAGGGGTCTGGGAGCGTTTACGTTTTCTCCTGGTAAATTTAGTGCATAGTGAACATTAAATTAATGGCCCATTGAATAGGAATTCAATCCCTAAACCGGAGATTTATGGATTCAGAAGAGGTTCGAGAAGACATGATGAAAATGCTGTAAATCGCTAACTTTGAACTTCCAGAATACAAACTGGGTGCATAAAAGGCCTTTAGGAAATTTAGGCATCGGGGGAAACTCGGCATAAGCGTGTAACTAGTAAGTAATCCCAGCAGTATTGAAATAATAATAATAATAATAATGTGCGGCATTTATATAGCGCATTATGTAATTTCATAATTACTCTAAGCGCTTTACATCACATATACACCTAAAAGATACCTACCAGAGGCGTCATAAAGAACAATGTAAAATGTAAAACAAGATAAGATTAATTAGAGCATAAAATATAACATACAAATAAAATAATCTAAATACTACGACACACCAACCTTTCCTTTAAGAATAGATGTATTACAAAATAAGCATTATGATCAAAGTCAGAGGCCTAAATCAGCATTACAGCATTATCAGAGGCCTAAATCAGCATCACAGCATTATCAGAGGCCGAAATCAGCATTACAGCATTATCAGAGGCCGAAATCAGCATTACAGCATTATAAGAGGCCCAAATCAGCATTACAGGATTATAAGAGGCCCAAATCAGCATTACAGCATTATCAGAGGCCAAAATCAGCATCACAGCATTATCAGAGGCCAAAATCAGAATTACAGCATTATCAGAGGCCAAAATCAGCATTGCAGCATTATCAGAGGCCCAAATCAGCATTACAGCATTATCAGAGGCCAAAATCAGCATTACAGCATTATCAGAGACCAAAATCAGAATTACAGCATCATCAGAGGCCAAAATCAGCTTTACAGCATTATCAGAGGCCTAAATCAGCATTGCAGCATTATCAGAGGCCAAAATCAGCATCACAGCATTATCAGAGGCCGAAATCCAGAATTACAGCATTATCAGAGGCCAAAATCAGCATTACAGCATTATAAGACGCCCAAATCAGCATTACAGCATTATCAGAGGCCAAAATCAGCATTACAGCATTATCAGAGGCCTAAATCAGCATTACAGCATTATCAGAGGCCCAAATCAGCATTGCAGCATTATAAGAGGCCCAAATCAGCATTACAGCATTATAAGACGCCCAAATCAGCATTACAGCATTATCAGAGGCCAAAATCAGCATTACAGCATTATCAGAGGCCTAAATCAGCATTACAGCATTATCAGAGGCCCAAATAAGCATTACAGCATTATAAGAGGCCCAAATCAGCATTACAGCATTATCAGAGGCTGAAATCAGCATTGCGAGCATTCATCATCCTAGCATGCAGATCAACATATACTAGCAGTAACATTCAGACAAATCTGAGTTTATACTGTTTAAACATACAGTTATATTTCCTTAGTTAGATTTCGTTAGGTATGTCCAGTGATACGTGTTTACCCATCTCTCTGATTTGTATTTTCTATAGAAATTACGAGATGGAGTACTGTGTTTTAGCCCTTTCATATAAGCAAAGTCACGTTTCCGGAAGTGGAATTTGAAAAAAAATATGATAACATTTATTTCATTTTGACAGTGGAAAGAGCAATAGCGTTGCTAGTTCACGCACATTTGAGACAACTAAACCAGTATTTATGGAAGTTAGGATGACGATAATTAACATTCAGGTCAAATCAGTAAGGCTGTCACGTTTACAAAATTTTGTAAACGTTTAAACGAAGCATTGTAAACGAAACGTTACCGTTTAAACGAAGTGTTGTATAATTTAATAAAATAAAATACGCACAGAATTTTAAGACCCATTAATGACCATTATGTTTGTGTTTCATTTTTCATCGTTCTATGGACGATGCAGAGATTGTCACCGGACGTTCCGGAGTATAAATATAAGACAGAATAAAATACACGAACATAAATATCCGGATAGCATTTAAATTGAATTCAGTTTTATTCACACTGTACAACATTTGCACAATACAGATCACAAATTCACAATAAACTTCATTTTTCTAATTTTCATTTCAGTGATTTCACATTAGATTGTCCAGAGAGGGCAGAGCTGGTGCCGCGGCTTCTTCCGTCGGTTCGGTTTTAACATGGACTTCACGTGCAGCCGGTGCAGGCGGAGCAGTGCAATTCACTTTATGTTTTAATCTTTTGTTCAAAAAGTCAGTTTGTCCACGTTCTCAGCGTTAAGGGAGGAGCGCAGTTTTGTAACAGTTCCACCCGCTGTGGAAAAGACGCGCTCAGAGGCAACGGACGTTGCCGGTGTGCATAGCAAATTGTTCACCGTTCCTATAGACTATGGTCAAACTTTTATAAATTCATTACTTCCCCTCGCAATTTGTTTAATAAGTTTATTCACTTGAAATAATTATTCAAATAATTTAGATTGTAATTTGAACCCTGCAAGATTTGTGCCACATATATATATATACATCGTGTAAACGTTAAGGGATTTTGTAAACGTTTACAGCCCAAACACGAAACGTTACCGGTTACACGTGTACACGTGACAGCCTTACAAATCAGAAAGCAAATCGTTACAATGATCTAATTTACAAATAACCCGCAAAATTGGCAAACAATTTGTCGAATGCTGTCTAACGTGTTTCATATCACGTGTTAGGCTCTGTTTACTTGATCAAGATGAAGGCTTACACGTGATCGGTCGACATAACAGAATTGCACTTAGCTCGGCTGCACACACACACACACATACAGAGAGAGAGAGAGAGAGAGAGAGAGAGAGAGAGAGAGAGAGAGAGAGACGAACTCATACCTGGAGTAAAAGTTACCTATTACCGCAATCATAGGAGTCAAACATTCTCTTCTCACGTTCTCAGGGTGTAAAAGATGCATACTTGTGCACCATTTAATTTGACCTTTTGACCCTCAAATCAATAGGTTTCTTCCACTGATGATAACAAAGATACATGTGAAGAATCATATCTATCCAGCAAAAAAAAAAGCCTTAGTATCTACAAACACACACACAAAATGGCCTGTAGAGTATCTATAAGTTCAGAGTCACACACACACACACACACACACAAACAAACAACCCCGTTACTATATAGCCTCTCGTAAAGTATTGCATGGGAATAAATACTGAGCTGAAAGTGCTGACCCAGAGTCCAGTGTCTGTTACTACAAATTGATAAGCTAGAAGCCTCGAGTCCGAGAGGGGCCTCCGTGGCCGAGTGGTTAGAGCATCGGGTTCAAAATCACAAAGCCTCTCACCTCTGTCGGCGCGTGTTCGAATCTCGGCCGCGGCGTTATGTGAGCAAGTTTGCCAGTTTACTTGCGGATGGTCGGTGGCCTCTTCCCAGGTACATTGTATCTGGGTTCTCTCCTCCACCAACAAAAACTGGACGCCACCAGATAACTGAAAAATTGTTGAGTGTGGCGGAAAGCAAATAAATAATCAATCAATCAATCGAGTCCGAGGCCAATGCATTAGTGAACTTGAAACTCTAACCAGTACTTAGTGCTATAGATCCCTAACCTAGAGTCTTTAACCCGCTGCTACAATTTAATGAGATAGAAGCCTTGACAAAAACTCCTTTGTTCCCTTCAGCAAATTAATAAGCTACAAGCCTTTACCCAAAGTCCAGTGTCCGCTACTACAGATTAATGAATTAGAAGCCTTCACCAGTACCCAGTGCTACTTTGATAATGAAATGGTTTCTTTGTTACACGGGAGATAAACATCGCAATCACTGCAGGAAAGCATAACGGCGTTATTTTTTTTTTCTGCAATGAATGCAAATTTTATCTTCCGTTTAACAGAGCAATAGAAAGGCAGATTTTTCTATATCTTTTTTAAAATACAAATACTTTCGAGAAAGTAAAATATAGATGTTATTGACCAGCAAGTTATTTAAACGGTACAAAATGTAACAGGTGAAAACAACAACAACAACAACAAAAACAGACCTTCAGCAGTTGTCTCCATATTTGGTGATAATTTTCATATTTGAATGATGGTATAGGAGAATGTTTCAAGAACAAACCCTGAGCTCATAAAATAAACCATTTTATAATTTAGGTAAGCGTTATTTATCAGACTTATTCAACTAAAAAAAAACTGGTCTGGATTTCTCGAATGAAACGTAAGTCGAAACTTGGACTTAAGTCGGAGATGATAATCAAATTTTGACTGTTCAGATAGAAGAAAATTCAAATTTAAACTTGAGAATTTGCCGAGAAATCCAAACTAAGAACATATTTTCTAACAATGTCAATTATGTTGCAATGGACGCTGCGGAGTTCGTGGAATGTTTATATTAATACGCGGACAAACAGCGCTAAATACAAACAGCACTAAAAACCGAATCTAACTAAATTGAAACAAAATGTATCTTCAATGTTGCAAATGACAAGCAATAGATCTCAGCAGAAGACTACACACAGTGGGTGTAAATGTAAATTAACGAGCGGAGAAGCCATGAACCAAAGTCCACTGCCCGCTGCTGATAGAATAATTACCAAGTTAATTGGCTATGTCTGTCTGCGATCGTGATTTAGTCGTCTAAGTATCGGACGAGAGTTAGACAGACGAGAGAACATGCGGACTGCGATTTCAGAATTCTCGTCCTTAGATGGCGTACGTGATTTACACCATCCCCGAGGTGTCAAGGACGAAAGGGTATCTTCAATATGGCACACAATGCCTCGGAAGCTCATTCTGTAAATTACCGCCGTTCGTTATAAGCCTTCCAAATACGGATAGGACCAAATGTGTTTGTGAATAACGGCTACCGATTTCCAATAGATCAAAATAATATTAATGGATTAAAAACTACATTCATCAGCTTAGTGATTAATCCCTTTGGTACATCACGAGGAATAAAATCTGCCGTAAATTGGTTTTCTTTTTCCTCCTTTTCCAATCAAATGTGCAAACCTGACAGAAAAAACCCTTTAAATTTCGCTATCTTATTTTAATGGAGACGAGTATCGTCATAACCGACATTATTTCATTATTAGGACGAGATTTTCTATTCCGGTGCGGTTTTCTGTTCCAGTGCACGTCTCCATATGAGTGAAAAATTCTCGAGGGGGACGTTAAACAATATATAATCAATCAATCAATCTATTCCAGCGCCGCGTCAGACACTAAATGTTTATCGCAGGCATTGAGTGTTCCCTCGTTAAGCGCCCGGCACCAAAAGTGAAAGTAACGGGTCTCTCAGATATGACCTTAAAATCGGAGGTCCTATATCACCACGTTAAAGAACCCCCACTGCAACGACCATGCATAGGTCTACGTGGTACTTCACCTACAACTGGCGACGTCTCTATGTGAATGAAATATTCTCAATAGTGGCATAAAACAAGCAAAATACCCTTAAGCTAAAGTTAGTTTTCACAGTGCCTCCCGCGAACTAAGAAGCACAGTGCTTAATTACCAAATGCGCGTGGATTTCGAAAAGCGCTTTTTTTTCCACGTCATTGTGCACTTTTAACAACTGCTGTTTCATCTTCAACAAATCTTAATAACATAAGGCTCTATGCGAGTCAATACAATTAATGCGAGGACCCTTATGTCTACGCAGAAAATGAATAATCGAGGATAAATTCGGATGTTACAGGGACGTCAGTTTACACAGGTACACTTGTACTTTTACTGAATCGGATCAAAGCCACAAATATTTCATATTCATAACAGCTCTAGCAATAAATATTTTTAATAAAATATTTACATGTTTCAAAATTTGGAAAAAAAGAGAAGTTTTTAATGACATTTTCATTTCAACCAAAAATATTAAGTTTCTGTCAGAAACACATGTCTTATTATCCACGTATTGGAGTCCTTTTCTAAAGGGACATAACTCGTTATCAACAGAGAATGATCTGTGTTAATTACACAATGTCCTGGGCAGCTGACCCCCAGTGTGTCCAGTGGTCCGCGTTTATTCAACTCTAAATTTTTTATTTTTTACAGTAGATTTTCGCCTTCTCTTTCATAAGTAAAAAGTGCAATGGAGTTCCCCCATTTCTTGTAATAGCGAGTGTTTGTTGTACGTCCCGTTAAGAATTTTTCACTGCAGTGTGGGTTCTCTAACGTGCCAACGTCTACAGCAATCCGGTACCTCCGTTATAAAAGTCATATTTGAAAGACCAGTGACTCTCACTTCATTTTCAAGCTACTCTTACAGGGAGTGTTCATTATTTTCAATAACACGTGATTTCTTGAGATGTTTCAATTGTGCCCTATCGTTAACTGTATTGCGCCAATATTTAAATCAATTCTATCTTGAAATGAGTTAAAGACACGACAGGTATAAAATGAAATTCTATTGAACTGTAATTGACCTTAAGACAGGTGTATGTTAATTACTGATCCATGCAGGTGACCATTATTGACCGTTATCTTTACTTTATCATAACAATCTTTAATGCCCCGTAGGGATCCGGGTTGTTAGAATAGGTCCTCAGTACCCCTTGCTTGTTCTAAGAGGCGACTAAATAAGGAGGTCCTTCGGATGAGCCCGCAATAACCGAGATCCCATGTCACAGCAGGTGTGGCACGATAAAGATCCCTCCCATAGGCGCCGAGCATATGCATAAAATTTTGCAGCCCTTCACAGGCAAAGGTGACGTCTCCATATGAATGACAAATTCCCCAACGGGACGTTAAACAATACATAATCAATCAATCAATCTTAATAATCAATAATCTAATCATGGAATTGATTCGTCTGCTTTAATCTTTACATTTTAATTCTTAGTCAAATTGTTTACACTTTTTTAAAATTGATGTGTTAGTGTCATCACTGTCATCAACAGTGAAGCAAGTGTTTTTAACTTCGTAGTCCGCTATGTGGAGACATTAAATGTCAGTTCCGCGTCAGAGATCACATCTTCTTGGCACAGAGAAGTCTCTGTAGAGTTTGAAAAGCGTATGTTTGCTTGTGGCCGCCTCAGAGGCATCAAACGATAATAAGTGAACTATGATAGCGAAATATGCTTGAAATACCACCCACTCGGTTTCACATTCAATGCAATCCTGTATATTTTCGCGTAACATTTTGATGATGATGACGATGATGAAATATTGTTTAACGTCCCGCTCGAAAATCTTTCACTCATATGGAGACGTCACCATTGCCGGTGAAGGGCTGAAAATTAGGCCTATGCTCGGGCTTATAGCCTTTGAGCAGGGGGGGGGGGGGTCTTTTACGTGCCACACCTGCTGTGACACGGGACCTCGGTTTTTACGGTCTCATCCGAAGGACCGCCCCATTTAGTCGCCCCTTACTGAGGATCTATTCTATGAACCCGGATCCCGGATCACGGGGACGTAACATTTTGAACTCCTGTTGTGGTTCCGCCCCGTTTTCTGTATCGTAAGAACATGTTTGCATATTAATTAAACTGAACTCTGGTGATTCTTGAGAGAATTTCATTTCTATACTTTTCTGTGTACTCTCTCTTGATGCCCCGCGTAAACCCTGAATAACATGGATTAAACTAATTAACGATGCTTAGTAATGAATTTCATGGTGGGTTATATATTGTTTAACGTCCCGCTCGAGAATTGTTTTACTCATATGGAGATGTCGCTATTGCCGGTGAAGGGTTTTTTCGATGTCATCTGGAGGACCGCCCCACTGAGTCGCCTCTTACAATAAGGAGGGGGTAATGACGAGGATCCCCACGGGAACAGATGTATTTAAGATCCCTTATGCTTACGAGTTTATCCAAGGACAAGATCACTACCAGAGCAAACAGCTTTCGTGTCTGAAATGGTTATTATGCAAAAGTAATTTATCTGAAACTCATATCGGTTCGATTCTCGATCGCGCGGATATATGTGAGAAAATTTGCCAGTTTATTTTAGGAACGTCGGTGGTACATTGTATCTGGGTTGTCTCCTCCACCAATAAAAACTGGACGCCACAGAGAACTGAAACATTAGTGAGTGTGGCGGAAAACACAAATTCATATCGTATAATAAGTACAAGAGGTCATCTGCACGTCGTTTACACGTGTATGGTATTGTCTGTGAGGTCAATAAAGCGTTTCCAGATAAATCTCCCTGACCGTGTAGTGACCTTGACCTTAAACACTACTGACCTGCAGAAAACAAGGGGTCGTGCGCATGTTAGCATGCACCAACCTAGCAGGTATATGAAGATTTGAAAGGTAAGACGATCTCTGGTTATCCTTTACACAAGAATTCAAGTATAATAAATAGTAACATTCTTTAATTATACAGAATTTCAAAATTACTTATGCAAGCTATATTACATTGTGATCCTGGTACGGTATATACGAAGGTAACAAATTTTTGTTAAACAGTACGTCTCATTCGACAAATTTTCACTCATATTGAGACTCCATCAGCTTTAGATTAAGTGTCAAGTTTTCACTTAAGCATGAACAGTGAAGATAACTTCCAAAAAGAATACAAAATTAAGACAAGTGCAACACGGACCTCAGGACTACCAGAGGTTGGAAAAGGTATCTAGGAGTAAGCATCTTCTGCTGATCGGTCACACGTCTACATTGATCAGGCAACGGAGTAATCAGTGCGTCAAGAACGGCATAACAATTGGTATGAAATACACCAGACAGCGTTCGACCTAATGACAGATGTATTTGCGAACAAGATCATTAAACGACGATACAATATGCGAAACGCTGACTTCAAACGGGACTGTTGAAACCCCTGTAACATAAACGCCTTTTCCTCGATTTAAAAATTGATCATAAGCAGAACATGCTCTTGCGTATCGATTCCGTTGATAGACATGAAAACCATACGCATGGTGCTCACGGCCGTAGCATTGACACATCTGTATTGTATTAAGGTGGATCACCACACTGAAACACTTTATACGCAGTAGCAGTAGTGTCTGTAATGTACTCTCGTTACAAAGCTCACTCTGACAGGTCAAACTATATGCAGACCGTGGATGATTAGCAGGACAAATATCTCGCTCTTGTCACAGAAGTCACTATAGATAGATGTATATTGTTTAGCGTTCCGCGCAAGAATTTTCCATTCATATGGAGACTTCACCATTACCGGTGAAGGGCTGCAAAATTTAGGCTTGTGTTCGGCGTTGACGGCCTTAGAGCATGGAGGGACCTTTATTGTGCCACACCTACTGTGACATGGGGCCTTGGTTTTTGTGGTCTCATCTGAAGGACCATCCCATTTAGTCGCCTCTGGTGACAAGAAGGGATACTGAAGACCCGGATCGTCACGTGACCGCTAGATAGATCGAACAATAAGCAGACCGTGAATTACTAGCATTATCTTCTCTCAGTATCGTTTACAAAGGTCACTCAAAATGGATCAATCAATAAATTACCTTTTCGAGGGCCCGTGAGCCCCTGATATCGATACAGCTACTGTCATTGTCTGCAATACACTACTGTAATTATAGATACTTTACCATCAACTTCTCGTGAATTATTAATACGTTTTGTTGAGGAATTAATCATGGAGTAGTGATTTAAACCAGGTTACGTGCGTGTCACTACAACAACACTTACTTAGTAAATTGCTATCCAGAAATAATTATTCAGATATATACTATAAACCTAGTGGTTATATTGTTCGCTTTAGCGGCCAGTATTCAATTAATGATCCCATCGCCGCGGCAAATGTAAGACGTTTTAGCATAGGTAGTGATTTTTCCTTTGCCAACCGCCCGGTTTTAGAAATGAAAGTCACGACCGTAAGCGCCGAGCGTTGGTAAAAATAAGCAACATCTCGCCTAAATATCGTGATGTGTCTCCACGAATGAAACATTCCTGAAAGCCATATAGTTCACTGTTCGTTGTATTAGCTTTTCATAGGTTCATTTTTGCGGCACTTTCCGTTAAGTTGGTGGTGTCTCTATTTAAGAGAAAAATTCTCAAATGGGACGCAAAACAAATAAAAACATATCAGCCATAGAATCAATTTTCAAGGAGGAGTAAGCATACCCTGTCGATCGGTCACAACCGCCGTGAGCCCTCTTTCTTGATCAAGGAAACGGAGTACTCCGTAGTCAAAGTCAGTGGTTAAAGAAAGTTTTACAATTGATATGAAACACGTCAGACAGGAGAGTATGGCCCTGAAAGTCATACACAGGTTAATTTTGTGGCATTTTACGTTAAGCTGTTGGCGTGTCTGTATGAGGAAAAAATAATTCTCAGACAGGGGACGTAAAAATCATAGTACTGCCGCAAAGTAAAGTTTTGTCATAACATTAAACTTAGAAAATCGTTCCTAAATGGTTTGTTCTATAATGAAGCAACGTTTGTATACAAATATACAGTGTGGTATCTTAATCACTTTAATACAATCTCCCAATGCACACATGCCACCTTGCATAGTGATAATAACAGAGCCACTGGGAAAGCTCGTCTTCCTTAATTGATGAAGCTATTAGTTGTTAGGACAAACCCAAACATTGATTTTTCTGGTAGCAGCTTGCTATGGCTCTTTTTTACACTGAACAACTGACAATTTTACTCACTAGAATATCAAAGACTTGGGAATCACAATTTAAAGTCGTGTTCGAATGATTATGATCTGTTTGACATTTTTATGCGTAATACCAACTATTTCTGATTCATCTTTAAGAAGAATTATGTTTATGTCTTTTACTGCAGGTGAATACTTGTCGTTTGACGTAATATCACCCGTAGAATTGCATATCGTTGCAATAAAAGCTTGACAAACAAATTTTACTCGAAGGATTCTGTGGTAAAGCGATAAGAACAGAAGGCTCCTTGGTATGCTGTGTTCTCCACACTATAATTAGAACCAATTAGACTGAATTACATCACAGAATTTCTTTGCCAGCTGGACCCAGAAATTTATGAGTGAAACTTCAGTTTCGAGAAAAGAAATTGTGTTTTGTACATGATTTACGGAATATTTAAATTAACCTAACATAATGCAAATCTCTTCTTAACGGGCAGTCGTAACGTCTGTTTCGGTAGATAGGGTGCAGTTTACTGCGATTAGTGCAGTGCGGTAATGGGTTTCGATTGTCTCTCTGAGTACAAGTAAATTGATGACAAGTATACCCACAAAACACTCGAATCTCCGGTGTGTATCATCCGTACACTAAATAAATATTTGACAATTCCACATCGGGGCAATTGATAAAAGAATAAAACGACATGCATTTCGGACATTGATCACTGTTCGTGATCTTCGCCCTTTAATGTAGCGCCTTTTTACAATCAGGTGTATGACAATGGAATGATAAACTTCCATCATGTTTAAAATCGATGATTGACTGAACGTCGTATTGCCATCCCAAACCTTGTCCCAATCCTTTCCAGTTAAGATTATAAACATGTAATTTTCTCCCTCTAGTAAGACCACATACACCAATAGACGTCCCGTCTACTTACCAATTTATAGTATTTCCATGACGTCGGAACAGTCGTACAGGTATCTTTCCTTGCGAAGAGACGATCTCAATAAAATATCACAATACAAGAAGAAACAAATCCCACAGAATGAAAGATTTTAAACTTCATCAAGTTAACCTGTATATTGTATACATATGTTCTTCTGCTAGGAAAAGATCTTTATATTGCACTAGGAACTCTTTCAGTGAGGGCGGTATTTTAATTGTAAACTTGGCTGATAAAACACACACAAAAGTGCTGATAAAATCGATGGATGACTCGGCGCTGGCGAGAAAAATAGCAGCTTAGTCTCGCTCATCAAAGTATTACAATGACATTTTATAAGCTAATATATATATATATATATATATATATATATATATATATATTTGAAAGCAAGGGGATTTGAGGTTCCACTCTAAACACTACGCACAACTAGGACGACATAAATATCAACGGCCATCGTTTGTTTTACGTCATTTCGAGAAGGTTTCACTTGTACTGAGACGTCTCGCTATGCACGACAGCCATAAATTATTACACTCGAGCCATTTCCCTCTATGTGGAGCTACATTGTAGATAAAACAAATATTTTAATTTAAAATGTTAGTGGGAAAAAAGAAAGAACAAATCATATTGACGTATACCACTAATCTTCAACCTTGGACGAGTTTCTACTTTAATATGGGCAAAATCATCTACTAATTCGACTTGGGGACAAGGTCGAAAAGGACAAAATAAATAAAAAAGAACAATACACGAACTGATCCTATGAAATCTCTCGAGTAACGCTATAGAGATACACTAGGTGACATTGTTTTCTGCCACCTGTCGTGTTCACTTAGAGAGCAGCTGATTCCACCACAGGATTTGCACAAATAACTCTGAGCTGGAAAATATTACCTGTATTCATTGGTTCATCGGGATATTTCGCGCATCAGAAGAGCCATGTACTTCAAAGTAAATAAATGAGATAAAATAATAGAATGAAAGATTAGAAATAGGAGAATGAAAGATTAGAAATAATAGAATGAAAGATTAGAAATAATAGAATGAAAGATTAGAAATAATAGAATGAAAGATTAGAAATAGGAAAATGAAAGAGTAGAAATAATAGAATGAAAGATTAGAAATAATAGAATGAAAGATTAGAAATAGGAGAACAAATAGTCCCCGCAAATAGGACTAAATTTTTCTAGTGTGATGTAATATATATATATATATATATATATATATATATATATATATATATATATATATACATCACGCATAAAACTACTTTACAATATCCGATATTCAGGCATATGCACATTTCCAATGGTTATGCCTTCGATATATTTACTTATGGTGGTCATTTCCTCATGAGTGCGATGCATACTTGTATATAAACAATGTGCGTATGAATCTTGATAAATATAGTACGTCTACTTTAACTGGGAACTCCGACAGAAATGAAAGTAGCATGTAAATACAAAAGATAAATTTCAATTTGAAGTATTAACGCAATTCATGATTGACTTATTGATTATGTATTGTTTAGCGTCCCGCTCGAGAATTTTTCACTCATATAGAGACGTCACCATTGCCAATGAAGGGCTGCAAAAGTTTGGCCTATGCTCGGCGCTCATGGCCTTTGAGCAGGGAGGGATCTTTATCGTGTCACACCCGCTGTGACACGGTGCCTCGGTTTATGCGATCTCATCCGAAGGACCGCCCCATTTAGTCGCCTCTTACGACAACCAAGGGGTACTGAGGATCTATTCTAACATTCCGGATCCCCACGGGAACGCAATTCATGAATTGTGCTGGCGTGAAACGTCGCTGTTCATGTCCCCATGCATTGTCAAAAATTGAAATCTATTTCTAGGATATACCTTTCTGTACTTACTGATAAGCTTTCTGAATAATTCATGGTATAGATTTACAGAGAAAATAATTTAGTCGATTTTTGTGTGAATACTTCATAACAGGTATTTTTTTTCTTTTAGTTCCCATTATTTACAAACTTGTTCAAATAAAGATCTAAATAAAAAATAACATTAAACCATCAAACGCTGAAGCACATGAACAGCGATCTAAGTCATTTCGCGGTGAATATTTGTTCACTCAATGTGCTTACAGTTGCACATTCCGTGACATCTGGGTATTATTGTTATTTTAGGAATAAAAAAATAATAACGTGTTTTACATCACGCCACATAAGTTATATACTCTATGCAAATTATAGAATTTAACTCGATCGAATTAAAAAGTAGTATCAAGCTAATTTCCTATCTAATCATATATTCTCCGAGTCGGATAAAGAACGCCCCATTTCGAATTATTAAGTGACGTTGCACGCCGAATTTCGAAAGTCAATAATTACATGGACTTGAAAGCGTGGGCGGCCTGCAGATTGTTGGCAGGACACATTCAGCGATAAAAGCCAGTCAGAGGAAAAGCAGGGTAGAGAGAACCACTTTGAGCAATGGAAGGGGAGTTAAATTTCATGTTTAACATGAAATCACCATTCAGTACAGTTACAAACTATAAACGAAATCCTCATCTCAAATGATATTTTTAATAAAATTTTTCTCGAGCGCTTGCGCACATCCGCCATAAATGTCATAGAAAATCTTCTTTTTCTCCTTACACGGAGTAAACAAGCGCTTATTTCATATATTATTTGTCGAATCGTATTATTTTACACAGATTATCAATCATACTGACAAAAGTTTGGTCTGGTTTTCAACATCAAACAAAATACTGCTCAATACGGAGCATACTCCTTTAAAAATACGTTGTACAAAACATATAAATCAGAAAGGAAGATGCTTGTTTTGAAAATAATATTCAGTTCAAAACACGCTGACTGTAGGAGTTGTGTTTAGTAGACCCAGGGGTGAACCTACTGATGTTATAACGCATGTTACACCGTACAATTCAAAGTAAAAATAAAGCTAAAATTAGTGTAACTTTATTTAGCGAGGTTTGCTGCTTTGATAAAAAAAAAGTGTTCATTATTAAATAAAGACATTACAATCAAGGTAAAGAAAAAGGTAAATGTCTGCTGAGGTGACAATTCAAGTCTAGTGTAATAATGTACATACAGCCGTGCATCGAATGGACGACTCTTGGCCCCCTCCCCCTCCCCATTTACAGAATAACAGCCCAGTACTAATCTGACACAGCAAACTCTGGTCAGATTTGAAAGCATGGTTATATATGTCTGAACTATTCTTACATCAAAATCTCAGAAGTCGTTAGAAAATGAAGTACATGTATTTACCGAATTAAATTCTGTAATAGACAGACGAACTTACCGAATGACTCCGAGCACACGATAGAAATCCGCGCACGAGAATCACGAACGTTACAAATGGCATGGTCAGTGTTTGCAATCAATACATTATACACATATTAGAACAAAAATGAAATCTGACGTACAGAGCAATGAAAATCTTTGTTATCGATTTTCCAACGATGAGCGAGATACAGCTTCATTAGGTCTAATTATTCTTTATGCATCTTCTAGACGCTTAGAAAGCAACACCCCTATTTTTACTGCTGTGTATTGATTGACCTCACGTAC